>JAJOOH010001478.1:0-32786 GCA_029582605.1 Solanum gracilifrons
CCAAGGGTCGTTAAAAAAAAAAAAAAAAAAAAGAACCCTAAGAAACACTTAATCCTAAAAAACCCCTAAACCTAAAAAACTCTAAGCTCTAAACCCTATAAAGCCCTAAATTGTAAATGCTTAATCCTAAAACCTACGGAAAAAAAACCCTTAACCTATAAAACCCTAAAAAGCGTTAACGTAAAACACCCAAATCCATAAGCCCTAAAAACCTAGATAAAAGCCTTAAACTAAATCCTTAAGCCAAAAAAAACCCTAATCCCTAAACCCTAAATCTAAAACCGTAAAAATCCTTAAACCAAAAAACCCAAAGCCCTAAACCCTAAACCTTAACCTAAAACCCTAAATCCTAAACCTAAATCCCTAAGAAACCCTATTTCCTAAACTTATAAAACCTTAAAAAATCTTAACATAAAAAACCCAAATCCCTAATCCCTAAAAACCTAGATAAAAGCCTTAACCTAAATCCTTAAACCTAAAAAAACCCTTATCCCTAAATCCTTAATCCAACACTCAAATCCTAAACTCAAACCCCTAAGAAACACTAAACCCTAAACCTTAAGAAACACCAAATAATACTAACCCTACAAAACACCAAAAAACCATTTAAAGCCCCTACAAAACCTAAGATCTAAACCCCGAAACCGAAATATCTGTAAACCCTAAACTTACAAACACAAAAAACCCTAAGTGTAAACCTTAAACCCAAAAAACCCCAAGAAACACTTAACCCTAAAAAATCCCAAAATCCCTTAAGCTAGAAAAAATCTAAGCTCTAAACCTTATTAAGCCCGAAATCATATATGTTAAACCCTAAAAACACAAAAAAATGTAACCCCGAAACCCTAAACCGATAAAACCCTAAAAATCCTAAACCTCAAAAATCCAAAGCCCTAAACCCTAAAAAGTAAGATAAAACCCTTAACATAAACCCCTAGACCATAAAAAACCCTATGCCCTAATCCCTAAACCCTAACCTAAAACCCTAAATACTAAACCTAAAACCCTAAGAAAGCCTAAACCCTACACCTATAAAACCCTCAAAAAGCTTAACCTAAAAAACACAAATCCCTAAGCCCTAAAAACCTAGATAAAAGCCATAACCTAAATCCTTAAACCTAAAAAAAACCCTAAGACCTTATCTTTGAATCCAACACCCAAATCCTAAACTCAAACCCCTAAGAAACACTAAACCCTAAACCTTAAGAAACCCTAAATCGTACTAACCCTATAAAACCCCTAAAAACCATTTAAAACCCCCACAAAAACCTAAGCTCTAAATTCTACAATATAGAAATCTATAAACCCTAAATCTTAAAAAGAGAAAATACCCTAAGCCCATAATTCTAAACCCTGAAAAACCCTAACAAATACTTAACCCTGAAAACCCCTACAGAACCCAAAACCCCTATAATGCCCTAAATCGAATATGCTCAACCCTAAAACACAAAAAAAAAAAAAAAAACTAAACCGAAAACTCTAAACCTATAAAAACCTAAAAAACCATAACCTTAAAAGCTTGAAACACTAAAAATCTAAAAAAACCCATAGCCTTAAACCCTAATCCTAAAAGAACTCTAAGCCTAAACCCTATGCCCTAATCGAAAACCCAAAATCCTTAACCTAAAACCCTAATAAACCCTCCCTAAACCTTAAGAAACTCTAAATCCTATAGATCCTAAAACCATTTAAAACCCATACATAACACCACGCTCTAAACACAGAATCCTAAAAATCCGTAAACCCTAGACCTAAAAAGCACAAAAAAACCCCAAGTTCAAAACCCTAAACCGTAAAATTCCCTACCAAACACTTAACCCTTAAAAACCCATACACCTAAAAAAAACTCAAAGTTGTAATCCCTATAAAACCCTAAATCGTATATGTTAAACCCTATAAAACACAAAAAAAACCTAAGCCCTAAATCCTAAAATAATAAAACCTATAAAACCCTAGATAAAACCCTTAAAGTAAAAAAAAAACCAGAGCCTTAAACCCTAAAAAAATAGCAAAATCCTTAACATAAATCCCTAAACATAAAAGAAAAACCTAAGCCCTAAACCCTAAATCCCAAAGCTAAAACCCGATGAAACCCTAAACCTTAAAACTTAAATCATATAAACCATGAAATAAACCCAAAAACCCATTTAAAACACCTACAAAACCCTAAGCTCTAAACCCAAAATCTTAAACATCCATAAACCCTAAACCTAAAAAACACAAAAAAAACCCTAAGCCCTAAACCCTAAGACACCCTAAGAAACACTTAACCCTTAAAATACGTAAAACACCTAAACCTTAAAAACTCTAAACTCTAAACCTTATAAACCCTGAATCGCATATGCTCAACCATAAAAATAGAAAAAAAAAACCTAAGCATCAACCCTAACCTATAAAACCCTAAAAACACTTGACCTAAAAGACCTGAAGCCCTAAATCCCAAACCCTAAAACACCCTAAGAAACACTTAACCCTTCAAATACTTAAAACATCTAAACCTAAAAAACACTAAACTTTAAATCCTATAAAGCCATAAATCTTATATGCTCAATCCTAAAAACAGAAAGAAAAAAACCTAAGCTTAAACCCTTAACCTATAAAACCCTAAAAATCCATGACCGAAAAATTGAAAAAATCCAAAGACCATAACCCTAAACCCTAACCTAAAACCCTAAATCCTAAACCTAAATCCCTAAGAAACCCTATTTCCTAAATCTTAAGAAACCTTAAAAACTATAAACCCTAAAAGAAACCATAAAAACCATTTAAAACCCCTACAATACCCTTAGATCTAAACACTACATCCAAAAAATTTATAAACGCTAAACTTTAAAAAACGCAAAAAAAAATCCTAAGCCCCAAACCCTAAACCCTAAGAAACACTTAACCCTTAAAAAGCCTAAAAACCAAAAAACCCATAAACCTAAAAAACTCTAAGCTCTAAACCCTATAAAGCCCTAAATTGTATATGCTTAATCCAAAAAAATACGAAAAAAACCCTAAGCCTTAAACCCTATTCCTATAAAACCCTAAAAAACCTTATCGCAAAACACCCAAATCCCTAAGCCCTAGAAACCTAGATAACACCCTTAAACTAAATCCTTAAGCCTAAAAAAACTCTAATCCCTAAACCCTGAATCCAAAACCCTGAAAAGCCTTAACCTAAAAAACCCAAAGCCCTAAACCCTAAACACTTAGATAAAAACCTTAAACTAAATACCCAAAGCTCTAAACCATAAAATCCCTCATAAAATCCTTAACCTAAATTCCTAAACCTAAAAAAAAAAAAACCAAGCCCTAAACCCTAAACCTTAACCTAAAAGCCAAAATCCTAAACCTATATCCCTAAGAAACCCTATTTCCTAAACTTATAAAACCCTAATAAACCTTAACGTAAAAAAACCCAAATCCCTAAGCCCTAAAAACCTAGATAAAAGCCCTAACCTAAATCCTTAAACCTAAAAAACCCCTAATCCCTAAACCTTGAAACCAAATCCCAAATCCTAAACTCAAACCCGTAAGAAACACTAAACCCTAAACCTTAAGAAACCCTAAATACTACTAACCCTATAAAACCTCAACAAACCATTTAAAACCCCTGCAAAACCTAAGCTCTAAACCCCGAATCCTAAATATTTGTAAACCCTAAACTTACAAATAGAAAAAACCCTAAGTATAAACCCTAAACCCTATAACCTATAAGAAATACTTAACCCTAAAAAAGCCCAAAACCCATTAAGCTAGAAAAAATCTAAGCTCTAAACCCTATTAGGCCCTAAATCGTATATGTTAAACACTAAGAACACAAAAAACGTTATCCCGAAACCCTAAATCGATAAAACCCTAAGAATACTACACCTAATATATCCAAAGCCCTAAACCCTAAAATGTTAGATAAAACTCTTAACATAAAACCCTAGACCATAAAAAACCCTAAGCCCTTAATCCCTTAATCCCTAAACCCTAACCTAAAACCCTAAATATTAAAACTCAAAACCCTAAGAAAGCCTAAACCCTAAACCTATTAAACCCTAAAAAAGCTTAACGTAAAAAACTCAAATCCCTAAGCCCTAAAATCCTAGATAAAAGCCTTAAACTAAATCCTTAAAGCTCAAAAAACCTTAAGGCCTAATCCATGAATCCAAAACCCAAATCCTAAACTCAAACCCCTAAGAAACACTAAATCCTTCACCTAAAAAAACCCTAAATAGTACTAACCCTATAAAACCCCTAAAAACCATTTAAAACCCCCACAAAAACCTAAGCTCTAAATTCTACAATGTAGAAATCTATAAACCCTAAATCTTAAAAACACAAAATATCCTAAGCCCATAACTCTAAACCCTGAAAAACCCTAACAAATACTTAACCCTTAAAACTCCTAAAGAACCCAAAATCCCTATAAAGCCCTAAATCGTATATGCTCAACCCTAAAACACAAAAGAAAAAACTAAACTGAAAACTCTAAACATATAAAAACCTAAAAAACCATAACCTTAAAAGCTTGAAACACTAAAAATCTAAAAAAAAACCATCACCTAAAACCCTAATCCTAAAATAACTCTAAGCCTAAACCCTAAGCCCTAAACTAAAACCCAAAATCCTTAACCTAAAACCCTAAAAAAACCCTCCCTAAACCTTAAGAAACTCTATATCCTATAAATCCTAAAACCCATACATAACACCACGCTCTAAACACTGAATCCTAAAAATATGTAAACCCTAGACCTAAAAAGCATAAAAAAACCCCAAGTTCAAAACCCTAAAGCCTAAAAATTCCGACAAAACACTTAACCCTTAAAAAACCTTAAACCTAAAAAAACTCAAAGTTGTAATCCCTATAAAGCCCTACATCGTATATGCTAAATCCTATAAAACACAAAAAACCATAAGCCCTAAACCCAAAAATAGTAAAACCTATAAAACCCTAGATAAAACCCTTAACCTAAAAAACCCAAAGCCCTAAACCCTAAAAACATAGAAAAACCCTTAACATAAATCCCGAAACATAAAAAAAAAAAATGAAAGGCCTAAACCCTAAATCCCAAAACTAAAACCCAAAGAAATCCTAAACCTTAAATCATATAAACCGTGAAATAAACCCAAAAACCCATTTAAAACACCTACCAAACCCTAAGCTCTAAACCCAAAATCTTAAGCATCCATAAACCCTAAAACTAAAAATCACAAAAAACCCCTAAGCCCTAAACCCTAAAATACCCTAAGAAACAGTTAACCCTTAAAATACTTAAAACACATAAACCTAGAAATCTCTAAACTGTAAACCCTATAAATCCCTAAATCGCATATGCTCAACCCTAAAAATAAAAAATAAAAACTTAAGCCTGAACCCTAAACCTATAAAACCCCAAACACCCTTGACCTAAAAAACCGAAAGCCCTAAACCCTAAACCCTAAAACACCCTAAGAAATACTTAACCCTTAAAATACTTAAAACACCTAAACCTAAAAAACTCTAAACTTTAAACCCTATAAAGCCCTAAATCGTATACGTTCAACCCTAAAAACAGAACAAAAAAAAAACCTAAGCCTAAACCCTAAACCTATAAAACCCTACAAAGCCTTGACCGAAAACAACCAAAACCCTAAACCCTAAAAACATAGTTAAAAACTGTAACCTAAAAACCCAAACCTCTAAACCATGAAATCCAAAATAAAACCCTTAACCTAAATCCCTAAACCTAAAAAAAGAACAAAGCCCTTAACCCTAAACCCTAACCTAAAACTCTAAATCCTAAACCTAAATCCCTAAGAAACCCTATTTCCTAAATCTTAAGAAACCTTAAAAACTATATACCCAAAAAGAAACCATAAAAACCATTTAAAACCCCAACAATACCCTTAGCTCTAAACACTACATCCTAAAAATATGTAAAACCTAAACTTTAAAAAACGTAAAAAAAATCCTAAACCCTAAAAAACACTTAAACATTAAAAGCCCTAAAAACCAAAAAACCCCTAAACCTAAAAACTCTAAGCTCTAAACCCTTTAAAGCCCTAAATCGAAAAAACCCTAAAAAACCTTAACGTAAAACACCCAAATCCCTAAGCCCTAGAAACCTAGATAAAAGCCTAAAACTAAATCCTTAAGCCCAAAGAAACCCTAATCCCTCAACTCTGAATCCAAAACCCTAAAAAGCCTTAACCTAAAAAACACAAAGCCCTAAACCCTAAAAACTTAGATAAAATCCTTAACCCAAATGCCCAAAGCTCTAAACCATAAAATCCCAGATAAAACCCTCAACCTAAATCCCTAAGACTAAAAAAAAAACCAAAGCCCTAAGCCTTAAATCCTAACCTGAAACCGTAAACCCTAAACCTAAATCCCTAAGAAATGCTATTTCCTAAACTTATAAAACCCTAAAAAACCTTAACGTAAAAAACCCATATTCCTATGCCATGAAAACCTAGATAAAAGCCTAAACCTAAATCCTTAAACCTAAAAAATCCCTAATCCCTAAACACTGATTCCAAAACCCAAATCCTAAACTCAAACCCTAAGAAACACTAAACCCTAAACCTTAAGAAACGCTAAATACTACTAACCCTATAAAACCCCAAAAAACAATTTTAAACCACTACAAAACCTAAGATCTAAACCCTAAACTTACAAACACAAAAAACCTTAAGCGTAAACCCTAAATCCTAAAAACCCTAAGAAATACTTAACCCTAAAAAACCCCAAAACCCATAAAGCTAGAAAAACTCTAAGCTCTAAACCCTATTAACCCCAAAATCGTATATGTTAAACCCTAAAAACACAAAAAAACATAACCCAGAAACCCTAAACCGATAAAACCCTAAGAATCCTAAACCTAAAAAATCCAGAGCCCTAAACCTGAAAAAGTTAGATAAAACCCTTAACATAAAACCCTAGACCATAAAAAACCCTAAACCCTAATCCCTAAACACTAACCTAAAACCCTATATACAAAACCTAAAACTCTAAGAAAGCCTAAACCCTAAACGTATAAAACCCTAAAAAAGCTTAACCTAAAAAACTCAAATCCCTAAGTTCTAAAAACCTAGATAAAAGCCTTAACCTAAACCCTTAAACCTCAAAAAACCCCAAGACCTAATCCCTGAATCCAAAACCCAAATCCTAAACTCAAACCCCCCTAAGAAACACTAAACCCTAAACCTTAAGAATCCCAAAATCGTACCAACCCTATAAAACCCCTAAAAACAATTTAAAACCCCACAAAAAACTAAGCTCTAAATTCTACAATGTAGAAATCTATAAAACCTAAATCTTAAAAACACAAAATACCCTAAGCCCATAACTTTAAACCCTGAAAAACCCTAACAAATACTTAACCCTTAAATCCCTAAAGAACCCAAAACCCCTATAAAGACGTAAATCGTATATGCTCACCCCTAAAACACAATAAAAAAAACTAAACCAAAAACTCTAAACATATAAAAACATAAAAAACCATAACCTTAAAATCTTGAAACACTAAAAATCTTTAAAAAACCCCATAACCTAAAACCCTAATCCTAAAAAAACTCTAAGCCTAAACCCTAAGCCTTAAGCTAAAACCCAAAATCCTTAACCCAAAACCCTAAGAAACCCTCCCTAAACCTTAAGAAACTCTATATCCAATAAATCCTAAAACCATTTAAAACCCATACATAACACCACACTCTAAGCACTGAATCCTAAAAATCCGTAAACCCTAGAGCTAAAAAGCACAAAAAAATCCCAAGTTCAAAACCCTAAACCCTAAAAATCCCTACCAAACACTTAACCCTTAAAAAACCATAAACCTCAAAAAAGTCAAAGTTGTAATCCCTATAAAACCATAAATCGTATATGCTAAACCGTATAAAACACAAAAAACGCTAAGCCCTAAACCCTAAAATAATAAAACCTATAAAACCCTAGATAAAAACCTTAACCTAAAAAACCCAAAGCCCTAAACCCTAAAAACATAGAAAAACCCTTAACATAAGAAAAAAACCTAAGCCCTAAAGTCTAAATCCCAAACCTAAATCCCGAAGAAACCCTAAACCCTAAGCCTTAAATCATATAAACCGTGAAATAAACCCATTTAAAACACCTACAAAACCCTAAGCTGTAAACCCAAAGTCTTAAGCATCTATAAACCCTAAACCGAAAAAACACAAAAAACCCCTAAGCCTAAACGCTAAACCTATAAACCCTAAAAATCCTTAACCTAAAAAACCCAAAGCCATAAACCCTAAACCCTAAAACACCCTAAGAAACACTTAACCCTTAAAATACTTAAAACACCTAAACCTAAAAAACACTAAACTTTAAACCCTATAAAGCCCTAAATAGTATATTCTCAACCCTAAAAACATAAAAAAATAAAACCTAAGACTAAACCCTAAACCTACAAAACCCTAAAAAGCCTTGACCGAAAAATTCCAAAGCCCTAAACCTTAAGAACTTAGATAAAAATTGTAAACTAAAAAGCAAAACCTCTAAACCATAAAACCCAAAATAAAACCCTTAACCTAAATCCCTAAACCTAAAAAAAAAAAACCAAAACTCTTAACCCTAAACCCTAACCTAAAGCCCTAAATCCTAAACCTAAATCCATAAGAAACACTATTTCCTAAAGCTTAAGAAACCTTAAAAACTATAAAACCTAAAAGAAACCATAAAAACTATTTAAAACCCCTACAATACCCTTAGCTCTAAACACTACATCCTAAAAATTTGTAAACCATAAACTTTAAAAAACGCAAAAAAATATCCTAAGCCCCACACCCTAAACCCTTATAAACACTTAACTCATAAAAACCCTAAAAAGCAAAAAACCCCTAAACCTAAAAAAACTCTAAACCCTATAAATCCCTAAATTGTATCTACTTAATCCTAAAAAGTACAAAAGAAAAAACCCTAAGCCTTAAACCCTAAACCTATAAAATCCTAAAAAAACCTTAACGTAAAACACCCAAATCTCTAAGCCCTAAAAACCTAGATAAAAGCCTTAAACTAAAACCTTAAGCCTAAAAAAACCCTAATCCAAAACCCTAAAAAGCCTTAACCTGAAAACCCAAAGTCCTAAACCCTAAAAACTTATATAAAAACCTTAACCAAAATATCCAAAGCTCTAAACCATAAAATCCCTGAAAAAATCCTTAACATAAATCCCTAAACCTAAAAAAAAAAACCCCAAAGCCCTAAACCCTAAATCCTAAACCTAAATCCGTAAGAAATCCAATTTCCTAAACTTATAAAACCCTTTAAAACCTTAACGTAAAAAAACCCAAATCCCTAAGCCCTAAAAACCTAGATAAAAGCCTTAACCTAAATCCTTAAAACTAAAAAAAAACCCTAATCCCTAAACCCTGAATCCAAAACCCAAATACTAAACTCAAACCCCTAAGAAACACTAAACCCTAAACCTTAAGAAACCCTAAATACTACTAACCCTATAAAATCTCAAAAAACCATTTAAAACCCCTACAAAACCTAAGATCTAAACCCCGAATCCTAAATATCTGTAAACCCTAAACGTACAAACACAAAAAAACCTAAGTGTAAACCCTAAACACTAAATACCCTAAGAAACACTTAACCCTAAAAAACCACAAAACCCCTTATGCTAGAAAAAATCTAAGCTTTAAACCTTATTAAGCCCTAAATCGTATATGTTAAACCCTAAAATAAGAAGAAGAAAAAAATTAACCCCAAACCCTAAACCGATCAAACCCTAAGAATCCTAAACCTAAAAAATCCAAAGCCCTAAACCCTAAAAAGTTAGATAAAACCCATAACACAAAACCGTAGACCATAAAAACACTAAGCCCTAATCCCTAAACCCTAACCTAAAACCCTAAATACTAAACCTAAAACCCTAAGTAAGCCTAAACCTTAAATCTAGAAAACCCTAAAAAAGCTTGACTTAAAAAACTCAAATCCGTAAGCCCTAAAAACCTAGATAAAAGCCTTAACCTAAATCCTTAAACCTCAATAAACCCTAAGGCCTAATCCCGGAATCCAAAACCCAAATCCTAAACTCAAACCCCTAAGAGACACTAAACCCTAAACTTTAAGAAACCCTAAATCGTACTAACCCTATAAAACACCTAAAAATCATTTAACCCCCACAAAAACCTAAGCTTTAAATTCTACCATATAGAAATCTATAAACCCTAAATCTTAAAAACACAAAATACCCTATGCCCATAACTCTAAACCCTGAAAAACCCTAACAAATACCTAACCCTTAAAACCCTAGATAAAACCCTTAACCTAAAAAACCCAAACACCTAAACCCTAAAAACATAGAAAAACCCTTCACATAAATCCCTAAACATAAAAGAAAAAACCTAAGCCCTAAACCCTAAATCCCAAACCTAAAACCTGAAGAAACCCTAAACCCTAAACCTTAAATCATATAAACCGTGAAATAAACCCAAAAAACCATTTAAAACACCTACAAAACCCTGAGCTCTAAACCTAAAATCTTAAGCATCCATAAACGCTAAACCTAAAAAACACAAAAAAAACCTAAGACCTAAACCCTAAAACACCCTAAGAAACACTTAACCCTTAAAATACTTAAAACATCTAAACTTAAAAAACTCTAAACTCTAAACCCTATAAAGCCCTAAATAGCATATGCTCAACCCTAAAAATAAAAAGAAAAAACCTAAGCCTAAACTCTGAACATATAAAACCCTAAAATGCCTTGACCCAAAATTCCCAAAGTCGTAAACCCTAAACCCTAAAACACCCTAAGAAACACTTAACCCTTAAAATACTTAAAACAGCTAAACCTCAAAAACTTTGAACTCTAAACCCTATAAAGCCCTAAATAGCATATGCTCAACCCAAAAAATAGAAAATAAAAACAAAGCCTAAATCCTAAACCTATAAAACCCTAAAAGGCCTTGACCTAAAAAAACCCCAATCCCTAAACCCTAAACCATAAAACACCCTAAGAAATACTTAACCCTTAAAATACTTAAAACACCTAAACCTAAAATACTCTAAACTTTAAACCCTATAAACCCCTAAATCATATATGCTCAACCCTAAAAACAGGAAAAAAAAACCTAAGCCTAAACCCTAAACCTATAAAACCATAAAAAGCCTTGACCGAAAAAACCCAAAGCCCCAAACCCTAAAAACATAGATAAAAACCGTAACCTAAAAACCCAAACCTCTAAACCATAAAATCAAATATAAAACCCTTAACCTAAATCCCTAAACGTAAAAAAAAACCAAAGCCCTTAACCCTAAATCCTAACCTAAAACCGTAAATCCTAAACCTAAATCCCTAAGAAACCCTATTTCCTAAATCTTAAGAAACCTTAAAAACAATAAACCCTAAATGAAACCATAAAAACCATTTAAAACCCCAACAATACCCTTAGCTCTAAACACTACATCCTAAAAATTTGTAAACCCTAAACTTTAAAAAATGCAAAAAAAATAATCCTAATCCCCAAACCCTAAACCCTAAGAAACACTTAACCCTTAAAAACCCTAAAAACCAAAAAACCCCTAAACCTAAAAAACTCTTAGCTCTAAACCCTATAAGGCCTTAAATTGTATCTGCTTAATCCTAAAAAATACAAAAAAAAAACGTAATCCCTAAACCCTAAACCTATAAAGCCATTAAAAACCTTAACGTAAAACTCCCAAATCCCTAGGCCCTAAAAACCTAGATAAATGCCTTAACCTAAATCCTTAAGCCTAAAAAAACCCTAATCCATAAACCTTGAATCCAAAACCCTAAAAAGCCTTAACCTAAAAAAACCAAAGCCCTAAACCCTATAAACTTAGATAAAAACCCAAATCCTAAACTCAAACCCCGAAGAAACATTAAACCCTAAACCTTAAGAAATCCTAAATATTACTAACCCTATAAAACCCCAAAAAACCATTTAAAACCCCTACAAAACCTAAGATCTAAACCCCGAATCCTAAATATCAGTAAACCCTAAATTTACAAACACAAAAAATCCTAAGTGTAAACCCTAAACCCTAAAAACCCTAAGAAACTTTTAACCCTAAAAGACCCCAAAACGCCTTAAGCTAGAAAAAATCTAAGCTCTAAACCTTATTAATCCCTAAATCGTATATGTTTAACCTTAAAAACACAAAAAAATGTAACCCCAAAACCCTAAACCGATAAAACCCTAAGGGTCCTAAACCTAAAAAATACAAAGCCCTAAACCCTAAACCCTAAACCCTAAAAAGTTTAATAAAGTCCTTAACATAAAACCTTAGACCAAAAAAAATCCTAAGCCCTAATCCCTAAACGCTAACCTAAAACCCTAAATACTAAACCTAAAACCCTAAGAAACCCTAAACCCTAAACCTATAAAACCCTAAAAAAGCTTAACCTAAAAAACTCAAATTCCTAATCCCTAAAAACCTAGATAAAAGCCTTAACCTAAATCCTTAAACCTAAAAAAACCCTAAGACCTAATCCTTGAATCCAAAACCCAAATCCTAAACTGAAAGCCCTAAGAAACACTAAACCCTAAACCTTAAGAAACCCTAAATCGTACTAACCCTATAAAACCCCTAAAAACCATTTCAAACACCCACAAAAACCTATACTCTAAATTCTACAATATAGAAATCTATAAACCCTAAATCTTAAAAACACAAAATACCCTCAGCCCAAAACTCTAAACCCTGAAAAACCCTAACAAATACTTAACCCTTAAAACCCATAAAGAACCCAAAACCCCTATAAAGCCCTAAATCGTATATGCTCAACCTTAAAACACACAAAAAAAAACTAAACCGAATACTCTAAACATATAAAAACCTAAAAAACCATAACTTTAAAATCTTAAAACCCTTAAAATCTAAAAAAAATCCATAACCTAAAACCCTAATCCTAAAAAAATTGTAGGCTCAAACCCTAAGCCCTAAACTAAAACCCAAAATCCTTAACCTAAAACCCTAAGAAACCATCCCTAATCCTTAAGAAACTCTAAATCCTATAAATCCTAAAACCATTTAAAACCCATACATAACACCACGCTCTAAACACTGAATCCTAAAAATCCGTAAATCCTAGACCTAAAAAGCACAAAAAAAACCCAAGTTCAAAACCCTAAAAATACCTACCAAACACTTAACCCTTAAAAAACCATAAACCTAAAAAAGCTCAAAGTTGTAATTCCTATAAAACCCTAAATCGTATATGCTAAACCCTATAAAAGACGAAAAACCATAAGCCCTAAACCCTAAAATAATAAAACCAATAAAACCTTAGAGTAAACCCTTAACCTAAAAATCCCAAAGACCAAAACCCTAAAACATAGAAAAATCCTTAACATAAAGCCCTAAACTTAAAAAAAAAAAACTAATCCCTAAACCCTAAATCCTAAACCCAAAACCTGAAGAAATCCTAAACCCTAAACCTTAAATCATATAAACCATGAAATAAACCCAAAAATCCATTTAAAACACCTACAAAACCCTAAGCTCTAAACCATAAATCTTAAGCATCCATAAACCCTAAACCTAAAAGACACAAAAAAAACCTAAGCCCTAAACCCTAAAACACCCTAAGAAACACTTAACCCTTAAAATATTTAAAACACCTAAACCTAAAAAACTCTAAACTTTAAACCCTATAAAGCCCTAAATCGCATATGCTCAACCCTAAAAATAGAAAAAAAATCCTAAACCTAAACCCTTAACCTGTAAAACCCTAAAAAGCCTTGACCCAAAAAACCCAAAGCCCTAAACCCTAAACCCAACAACACCTTAAGAAACACTTAATCCTTAAAATACTTAAAACACCTAAACCTAAAAAACTCTAAACTTTAAACCCTATAAACCCCTAAATCGTATATGCTCAACCCTAAAAACAGAAGAAAAAAAACCTAAGCCTAAATCCTAAACCTATAAAACCCTAAAAAGCCTTGACCGAAAAAACCCAAAGCCCTAAACCCTAAAAACTTAGATAAAAACCCAAACCTCTAAACCATAAAATCCAAAATAAAAGCCTTAACCTAAATCCCTAAATCTAAAAGAAAAAACAAAGCCCTTAACCCTAAACCTTAATCTAAAACCTTAAATCCTAAACCTAAATCCCTAAGAAACCCTATTTCCTAAATCTTTAGACACCTTAAAAACTATAAATCCTAAAATAAACCATAAAACCATTTAAAACCCCTACAATACCCTTATCTCTAAACACTACATCCTAAAAATTTGTAAACCCTAAACGTTAAAAAACACAAAAAAAAATCCTAAGCCCCAAACCCCAAACCCTAAAAACCCTAAGAAACACTTAACCCTTTAAAGCCCTAAAAACCAAAATACCCGTAAACCTAAAAAAGTCTAAGCTCTAAACCCTATAAAGCCCTAAATTGTATATGCTAAATCCTAAAAAAAAAAAAAAAAAAACCTAAGCCTTAAATCCTAAACCTATAAAACCCTAGAAAACATTAACGTAAAACACCCAAATCCCTAAGCCCTAAAAACCTTGATAAAAGCCTTAAACTAAATTCTAAATCCTAAAAAAACCCAAATCCCTAGACCCCATAATCCAAAACCCTAAAAAGCATTAACCTAAAAAAACCAAACACCTAAACCCTAAAAACATAGATAAAAACCTTAACCCAAATACCCAAACCTCTAAACCGTAAAATCCCTTATAAAACCCTTAACCTAAAAAATCCAAAGCCCTAAACCCTAAAAAGTTAGATAAAACCCTTAATTTAAACCCTAGACCATAAAAAACCCTAAGCCCTAATCCCTAAACCCTAACCTAAAACCTTAAATACTAAACCTAAAACCCTAAGAAAGCCTAAACCCTAAACCTATAAAACCCTAAAAAAACATAACTTAAAAAACTCAAATCCCTAAGCCCTACAAACCTAGATAAAAGCCTTAACCTAAATCCTTAAACCTAAAAAAACCCTAAGACCTAATCCTTGAATCCAACACCCAATCCTAAACTCAAATCCCTAAGAAACACTAAACCCTAAACCTTAAGAAACCCTAAATCGTACTAACCCTATAACAACCCCTGAAAACCATTTAAAACCCCTAGTAAAACTAAAGCTCTAAATTCTAAATTATAGAAATCTATAAACCCTAAATCTAAAAAACACAAAATACCCTAAGCCCATAACTCTAAACCCTGAAAAACCCTAACAAACACTTAACACTTAAAACCCCTAAAGAACCCAAAACCTCTATGAAGCCCTAAATTGTATATGCTCAACCCTAAAACACGCAAAAAAAAACCCGAAAACTCTAAACATATAAAAACCTAAAAAACCATAACCTTAAAAGCTTGAAACACTAAAAATCTAAAAAAAAACCATAACCTAAAACCCCAATCCTAAAAAAACTCTAAGCCTAAACCCTAAGCCCTAAACTAAAACCCAAAATCCTTAACCTAAAACCCCAAGAAACCCTCCCTAAACCTTAAGAAACTCTAAATCCAATAAATCCTAAAACCATTTAAAACCCATACATAACACCACATTCTAAACACTGAATCCTAAAAATCCGTAAACCCTAGACCTAGAAAGCACAAAAAAACCCCAAGTTCAAAACCCTAAAGCCTAAAAATTCCTACAAAACACTTAACCCTTTAAAAACCATAAACCTAAAAAAGCTCAAAGTTGTAATCCCTATAAAGCCCTAAATCGTATATGCTAAACCCTATAAAACACAAAATACCATAAGCCCTAAACATTAAAATAATAAAACCTATAAAACCCTAGATAAAACCCTTAACCTAAAAAACCCAAAGCCCTAAACCCTAAAAACATTGAAAAACCCTTAACACAAATCCCTAAACATAAAAAAAAAACGTAAGCCCTAAACACTAAATCCCAAACCTAAAACCCGAAGACATCCTAAACGTTTAAATCATATAAACCATGAAATAAACCCAAAAACACATTTAGAACAACTACAAAACCCTAAGCTCTTAACCCAAAATCTTAAGCATCCAAAAATCCTAAACCTAAAAAACACAAAAAACCCCAAGCCTTAAACCTTAAAACACCCTAAGAAACACTTAACCCTTAAAATACCTAATACACCTAAACCTAAAAAACTCTAAACTCTAAACCCTATAAATCCCTAAATCACATATGCTAAACCCAAAAAATAGAAGAAAAAAACCTAAGCCTAAATCCTAAACCTATAAAACCCTAAAAACCTTGACCTAAAAAGGACAAAGCCCTAAACCCTAAACCCTAAAACACCCTAAGAAACACTTAACCCTTAAAATAGTTAAAACACCTAAACCTTAAAAACTCTAAACTTTAAACCCTATAAACCCATAATTCGTATATGCTCAACCCAAAAAACAGGAGAAAAAAACCTAAGCCTAAACCCTAAACCAATAAAACCCTGAAATGCCTTGACCGAAAAAACCTAAAGCCCTAAACCCCAAAAACTTAGATAAAAACCGTACCCTAAAAACTCAAACCTCTAAACCATAAAATCCAAAATAAAACCCTTAACCCAAATCCCTAAACCTTAAAAAAAACCAAAGCCCTTAACCCTACACCCTAAATCCCTAAGAAACCCTATTTCCTAAATCTTAAGAAACCTTAAAAACTATAAACCCTACAAGAAACCTTAAAAACCATTTAAAACCCCTATAATACCCTTAGCTCCAAACACTACATCCTAAAAATTTGTAAACTCTAAACTTTAAAAAACGCAAAAAAATAAATCCTAAGCCCCAAACACTAAACCCCATAGAAACACTTAACCGTTAAAAACCCCAAAGTCCAAGAAACCTTAAACCTAAAAGAACTCTAAGCTCTAAACCCTATAAATCCCTAAATTCTACATGCTTAATCCAAAAAAATGCAAAAAAAAAAAAACCTGAGCCTTAAACCCTAAACCTATAAAACCCTAAAAAACCTTAAAGTAAAACACCCAAATCCCTAAGCCGTAAAAACCTAGATAAAAGCGTTAAACTAAATACTTAAGCCTAAAAAAACCCTAATCCAACACCCTAAAAATCCTTAACCTAAAAAACCCAAAGCCCTAAACCCTAAAAACTTAGATAAAAACCTTAACCCAAATATCAAAAGCTCTAAACCA
The DNA here is from genome assembly GCA_029582605.1 of Solanum gracilifrons. Classification (NCBI taxonomy): domain Eukaryota; kingdom Viridiplantae; phylum Streptophyta; class Magnoliopsida; order Solanales; family Solanaceae; genus Solanum; species Solanum gracilifrons. Next base: position 17,057 of record JAJOOH010001478.1, read on the forward strand.
TAAAATCCCAGATAAAACCCTTAACCTAAATACCTAAACCTAAAAAACAAAAAAAAGCCCAAAACCCTAAACCCTAACCTAAAACCCTAAATCCTAAACCTAAATCCGTAAGAAACCGTATTTCCTAAACTTATAAAACCCTAAAACACCTTAACGTAAAAATCCAAAATCCCTAAGCCCTAAAAACCTAGATAAAAGCCTTAACCTAAATCCTTAAACCTAAAAAAACCCTAATCCCAAAACCCTGAATCCAAAACCAAAATCCTAGACTCAAACACGTAAGAAAGACAAAAGCCTAAGATCTAAACCCCTAAATACTTCTAACCCTATAAAACCCCAAAAAACCATTCAAAACCCCTACAAAACCTAAGATCTAAACCCCGAATCCTAAATATTTGTAAACCCAAAACATTCAAACAAAAAAAACCCTAAGTGTAAACCCTAATCCCTAAACCCTAACATAAAACCCTAAATACTAAACCTAAAACCCTAAGAAAGCCTAAACCCTAAACATATAAAATCCTAAAAAAGCTTATCCTAAAAAACTCAAATCCCTAAGCCCTAAAAACCTAAACAAAAGCCTTAACCTAAATCCTTAAACCTAAAAAAACCCTAAGACCTAATCCCTGAATCCAAAACCCAAATCCTAAACTCAATCCCCTAAGAAACACTAAACCCTAAACCTTCAGAAACCCTAAATTGTACTAACCCTATAAAACCCCTAAAAACCATTTCAAAACCCCACAAAAGCCTAAGCTCTAAATTCTACAATATAGAAATCTGTAAACCCTGAATCTTAAAAACACAAAATACCCTAAGCCTATAAATCTAAACCCAGAAAAACCCTCCCAAAAACTTAACCCTTAAAACCCCAAAACAACCCAAAACCCCTATAAAGCCCTAAATCGTATATGCTCAACCCTAATACACAAAAAAAAACTAAATCGAAAACTCTAAACATATGAAAACCTAAAAAACCATAACCTTAAAAGCTTGAAACACTAAAACTCTAAAAAAAACCCATAACCTAAAACCCTACTCCTAAAAAACCCTAAGGCCTAAACTAAAACTCAAAATGCTTAACCTAAAACCCTTAGAAACCCTCCCTAAACCTTAAGAAACTCTAAATCCTATAAGTCCTAAAACCATTTAAAACCCATACATAACACCACGCTCTAAACACTGAATCCTAAAAATCCGTAAACCCTAGACCTAAAAAGTACAAAAAAACCCAAAGTTCAAAACCCTAAACCCTAAAAATCCCTACCAAACACTTAACCCTTAAAAAACCATAAACCTAAAAAAGCTCAAAGTTGTAATCCCTATAAAACGCTAAATCATATATGCTAAACCCTATAAAACACAAAAAACCCTAAGCCCTAAAACCAAAAATAATTAAACCTAGAAAACCCTAGATACAACCCTTAACCTAAAAAACCCAAAGCCCTAAACCCTGAAAGCATAGAAAAACCCTTCACATAAATCCTTAAACATAAAAAAAAACCTAAGCCTAAACCCTAAATCCCAAACCTAAAACACAAAGAAACCCTAAACCCTAAACCTTAAATCATATAAACCGTGAAATAAACCAAAAAAACCATTTAAAACACCTACAAAACGCTAAACACTAAACCCAAAATCTTAAGAATCCATAAACCCAAAACCTAAAAAACACAAAAAACCCCTAATCCCTAAACCCAAAATCACCCTAAGAAACACTTAACCCTTAAAATACTTAAAACACCTGAACCTAAAAAACTCTGAACTCTAAACCCTATAAAGCCCTAAATCGCATATGCTCAACCCTAAAAATAGAAAGAAAAAAACTAAGCCTAAACCCTAAACCTATAAAACCCTAAAAAGCCTTGACCTAAAAAACAGAAAGCCCTAAACCCTAAACCCTAAACCCTAAAACACCTTAAGAAACACTTAACCCTTAAAACACTTAAAACATCTAAACATAAAAAACTCTAAAATTTAAACCCTATAAACCCCTAAATCGTATATGCTCAACCCAAAACACAGAAAAAAAAAAACCTAAGACTAAACCCTAAACCTATAAAACTCTAAAATGCCTTGACCGAAAAAACCCAAAGCCCTAAACCATTAAAACTCAAATAACAACTGCACCCAGACCTCTAAACTACAAAATCCAAAATAAAACCGTTAACCTAAATCCCTAAAGTTAAAAAAAAAAAAAAGCCCTTACCCCTAAACCCTAACCTCAAACCCTAAATCCTAAATCTAAATCCCTAAAAAACCCTATTTCCTAAATCTTAAGAAACCTTAAAAAATATACACCCTAAAAGAAATCATAAAAACCATTTAAAAAACCTACAATACCCTTAGCTCTAAACACTACATCCTAAAAATTTGTAAACCCAAAACTTTTAAAAACCCAAAAAAAAAGCCTAAACCCCAAACCCTAAACTCTAAAAACCCTAAAAAACACTTAACCCTTAAAACCCCTAAAAACTATAAAACCCCTAACCCTAAAAAAACTCTAAGCTCTAAACCCTGTAAAGACCTAAATTGTATATGCTTAATCCTAAAAAATACAAAAAAAAACCCTAAGCCTTAAAAAACCCTAAAAAACCTTAACGTAAATCACCCAAATCCCTAAGCCCTAAAAACCTTGATAAAAGCCTTAAACTAAATCCTTAAGCCTAAAAAAACCCTAATCACTAAACCATGTATCCAAAACCCTAAAAAGCCTTAACCTAAAAAACCCAAAGCCCTAAACCCTAAAAACATAGATAAAAACCTTAACCTAAATACCCAAAGAGCAAAACAATAAAATCCCTGATAAAACCCTTAACCTAAATTCCTAAACCTAAAAAAAAACCAAAGCCCTAAACCCTAAACCCTAATCTAAAACCCAAAATCCTAAACCTAAATCCCTAAGAAACCCTATTTCCTAAACTTATAAAACCCTAAAAAACCTTAACGCAGAACACACAAATCCCTAAGCTCTAATAACCTAGATAAAAGACTAAACCTAGATATTTAAACCTATAAAAACCCTAATCCCTAAACCCTGAATCCAAAATCCGAATCCCAAACTCAAACCCCTAAGATACACTAAACCATAAACCTTAAAAACCCAAAAAAACCATTTAAAACCCCTACAAAACCTAAGATCTAAACCCCGAATCCTAAATATCTGTAAACCCTACACTTACAAACATAAAAAACCCTAAGTGGAAACCGTAATACCCTAAAAACCCTAAGAAACTCTTAACCCCAAAAAACCCCAAAACGCCTTAAGCTAGAAAAAATCTAAGTTCTATACACTATTAATCCCTAAATCGTATATGTTTAACCTTAAAAACACAAAAAAACGTAACCCCAAAACACTAAACCGATAAAACACTAAGAATCCTAAACCTAAAAAATCCAAAGCCCTAAACCCTAAAAAGTTTCATAAAACCCTTAAAATAAAACCCTAGACCATAAAAAACCCTAAGACCTAATCCCTAAACCCTAACCTAAAACCCTAAATACTAAACCTAAAACCCTAAGAAAGCCTAAACCATAAAACCTATAAAACCCTAAAAAAGATTAACCTAAAAAACTCAAATTCCTAAGCCCTAAAAACATAGAGAAAATCCTTAACCTGAATCCTTAAACCTAAAAAAACAATAACACCTAATCCCTGAATCTGAAACCCAAATCCTAAACTCAAACCCCTAAGAAACACTAAACTCTAAACCTTAAGAAACCCTAAATCGTACTAACCCTATAAAACCCCTAAAAACCATTTCAAATCCCCCAAAAAACCTAAGCTCTAAATTCTACAATATAGAAATCTATAAACCCTAAATCTTAAAAACACAAAATACCCTCAGCCCATAACTCTAAACCCTGAAAAACCCTAACAAATACTTAACCCTTAAAACACCTAAAGAACCCAAAACCCCTATAAAGCCCTAAATCGTATATGCTCAACCCTAAAACACAAAAAAAAAAAAAAAAACTGAAAACTGAAAACATGTAAAAACCTAAAAAACCTTAACCCTAAAATCTTGAAACATTAAAAATCTAAAAAAGACCTATAACCTAAAATCCTAATCTTAAAAAAACTCTAGACCTAAACCCTAAGCCCTAAACTAAAACCCAAAATCCTTAACCTAAAACCCTAAGAAACCCTCCCTAAACCTTAAGACACTCTAAATCCTATAAATCCTAAAACCATTTAAAACCCATACATAACACCACGCTCTAAACACTGAATCCTAAAAATCCGTAAACCCTAAACCTAAAAAGCACAAAAAAACCCCAAGTTCAAAACCCTAAACCATAAAAATTCCTACCAAACACTTAACCCTTAAAAGCCCATAAACGTAAAAAAGCTCAAAGCTATATTCCCTATAAAACCCTAAATCGTATATGCTAAATCCTATAAAACACAAAAAACCCTAAACCCTAAACCCTAAAAACATAGAAAAAACCCTTAACATTAATCCCTAAACATAAAAAAAAAACCGTAAGCCCTAAATTCTAAATACTAAACCTAAAACCCAAAGAAACCCTAAACCCTAAACCTTAAATCATATAAACCGTGAAATAAACCCAAAAACCCATTTAAAACACCTACAAAACCCTAAGCTCTAAACCCAAAATCTTAAGCATCCATAAACCCTAAACCTAAAAGATACAAAAAAAACCTAAGCCCTAATCCCTAAAACACCCTAAGAAACACTTAACCCTTAAAATACTTAAAACACCTAAACCTAAAAAACTCTAAACTCTAAACCCAATAAAGCCCTAAATCGCATATGCTCAACCCTAAAAATAGAAAAAAAAAGCCTAAGCCTAAGCCCTAAACCTACAAATACCAAAAAAGCCTTGACCTAAAAAACCCAAAGCCATAAACCCTCAGCCCTAAAACAACCTAAGAAACACTTAACCCTTAAAATAGTTAAAACACATAAACCTAAAAAACACTAAACTTTAAACCCTATAAATCCCTAAATCGTATATGCTCTACCCTATAAACAGAAGAAGAAAAAAACCTAAGCCTAAATCCTAAACCTACGAAACCCTAAAAAGCCTTGACCGAAAAAACCCAAAGCCCTAAATCGTAAAAACATAGATAAAAACTGTAAATTAAAAACCCAAACCTCTAAACCATAAAATCCAAAATAAAACCCTTAACCTAAAAAAACCCGAAGCCCTTAAACCTAAACCCTAACCTAAAACCCTAAATCTTAAGCCTAAATCCCTCAGAAACCCTATTTCCTAAATCTTAAGAAACCTTAAAAACTATAAACCCTAAAAGAAACCATAAAAACTATTTCAAATCCCTACAATACCTTTAACTCTAAACACTACATCCAAAAAACTTGTAAACCCTAAACTTTAAAAAACGCAAAAAAATATCCTAAGCCCCAAACCATAAACCCTAAGAAACACTTAACCCTTAAAAACCCTAAAACCTAAGAAATCCCTAAACCTAAAAAACTCTATGCTCTAAACCCTATAAAGCCCTAAATTGTATCTGCTTAATCCTAAAAAAAACATAAAAAAAACCTAAGCCTTAAACCATAAACCTATAAAACCCTAAAAAACCTTAACGTAAAACACCCAAATCCCTAAGCCCTAAAAACCTAGATAAAAACCTTAAACTAAATCCTTAAGCCTAAAAAACCCTAATACCTAAACCTTGAATCCAAAACCCTAAAAAGCCTTAAGATAAAAAAACCAAAGCCCTAAACCACAAAAACATAGATAAAAACCTTAACCTAAATACCCAAAGCTCTAAACCATAAAATCCCTGATAAAACCCTTAACCTAAATCTCAAACCTAAAAAAAAATCGAAGCCCTAAACCCTAAACCTTAACCTAAAACCCTAAATCCTAAACCTAAATCCCTAAGAATCCCTATTTCCTAAACTTATAAAACCCTAAAAAACCTTAATGCAAAAAACCCAATTCCCTAAGCCCTAAAAACCTAGATAAAAGCCTTAACCTAAATCCTTAAACCAAAAAAAACCCTAATTCCTAAATCCTGAAGCCAAATCCCAAATCCTAAACTCAAACACCTTTGAAACACTAAACCCTCAACCTTAAGAAACCCTAAACACTACTAACCCTATAAAATCCCAAAAAACCAATTAAAACCCCTACAAAACCTAAGATCTAAACCCCGAATCCTAAATATTTCTAAACCCTAAACTTACAGACACAAAAAACCCTAAGTGTAAACCCTAAACCCTAAAAACCCGAAGAAACACTTAACCCTAAAAAACCCCAAAACACCTTGAGCTAGAAAAAATCTAAGCTCTAAACCCTATTAAGCCCTAAATCGTATATGTTAAACCCTAAAAACACAAAAAAACATAACCTCAAAACCCTAAACCGATAAAACCCTGAGAATCCTAAACCTAAAAAATCCAAAGACCTAAACCCTAATAAGTTAGATAAAACCCTTAACATAAAACCCTAGACGAAAAAAAACCCTAAGCCCTAATCCCTAAACCCTAACCTAAAACCCTAAATACTAAACCGAATACCGTAAGAAAGCCTAAACCCTAAACTTATTAAACCCTAAAAAGGCTTAACCTAAAAAACTCAGATCCCTAAGACCTAAAAACCTAGACAAAAGCCTTAACCTAAATACTTAAACCTCAAAAAATCCTAAGACCAAATCCCTGAATCCAAAACCCAAATCCTAAACTCAAACCCCTAAGAACCACTAAACCCTAAACCTTAAGAAACCCTAAATCGTACTAACCCTATAAAACCCCTAAAACCCATTTAAAACTCCCACAAAAACCTAAGCTCTAAATTCTACAATATAGAAATCTTCAAACCCTAAATCTTAAAAACACAAAATACCCTAAGCCCATAACTTTAAACCCTGAAAAACCCTACCAAATACTTAACCCTTAAAGCCTTTAAAGAACCCAAAACCCCTATAAAGCCCTTAATAGTATATACTCAAAACCATAACCATAAAATCCATAAATTCCAAACCTCTAAACCATAAAATTCAAAATAAAACCCTTAACCTAAATCCCTCAACCTAAAAAAAAACCAAAGCCCTTAACCCTAAACCCTAACCTAAAACCCTAAATCCTAAACCTAAATCCCTAAAAAAACTTATTTCCTAAACCTTAAGAAACCTTAAAAACTATAAACCCTAAAAGAAACCATAAAAACTATTTAAAACCCCTACAATACCCTTAGCTCTAAACACTACATCCTAAAAATTTGTAAATCCTAAACTTTAAAAAACGCAAAAAACAGTCCTAGGCCCCAAACCGTAAACTCTAATAACCCTAAGAAACACTTAACCCTTAAAAACACTAAAAACCAAAAGACCTCTAAACGTAATAAACTCTAAGCTCTAAACCATATAAAGACCTAAATTGTAAATGCTTAATCCTAAAAAATAAAAATAAAAACCCTAAGCCTTAAACCCTAAACCTATAAAACCCAAAAAACCCTTAACGTAAAACACCCAAATCCCTAAGCCCTAAAAACCTAGATGAAAGCCTTAAACTAAATCCTTAACCCTAAAAAAACCCTAATCCCTAAACCATGAATCCAAAACCCTAAAAAGCCTTAACCTAAAAAACCCAAAGCCCTAAACCCTAAAAACATAGATAAAAACCATAACCTAATTACCCAAAGCTCTAAACCATAAAATCCCCGATAAAACCCTTAACCTAAATCCCTAAACCTAAAAAAAAAACTAAAGCCCTAAACCTTAAATCCTAACCTAAAATCCTAAATCCAAAACCTAAATCCCTAAGAAAAGTTATTTCCTAAACTTAGAAAACCCTAAAAAACCATAACGTAAAAAACCCAAATCCCTAAGCCCTAAAAACCTAGATAAAATCCTTAACCTAAATCCCTAAACCTAAAAAAACCCTAATCCCTAAACCCTGAATCCAAATCCCAAATCCTAAACAGAAACCCCTAAGAAACACTAAACCCTAAACCTTAAGAAACCCTAAATATTACTAACCCTTTAAAACCCCAAAAAACCATTTAAAGCCCCTACAAAACCTAAGATCTAAACCCCGAATCCTAAATATATGTAGACCTTAAACTTACAAACACAAAAAACCCTAAGTATAAACCCTAAACCCTAAAAACCCTAAGAAACACTTAACCCTAAAAAACCCCAAAACCCCTTAACTAGAAAAAAAATAACCTCTAAACCCTATTAAGCCCTAAATCATATATGTTAAACACTAAAAACACAAAAAAATGTAACCCCGAAACCCTAAACCGATAAAACCCTAAGAATCCTAAACCTAAAAAATCCAAAGCCCTAAACCCTAATAAGTTAGATAAAACCCTTAACATAAAACCCTAGTCCATAAAAAACCCTAAACCCTAATCCCTAAACACTAACCTAAAACCCTAAGAAATCCTAAACCCTAAACCTATAAAACACTAAAAAACTTATTCTAAAAAACTAAAATTCCTAATCCCTAAAAACATATATTAAAGACCTAACCTAAATCATTTAACCTAAAAAAACCCTAATCCCTAAACCGTGAGTCCAAAACCCAAATCCTAAACTCAAACCCCTAAGAAACACTAAACCCTAAACCTTAAGAAACCCTAAATCGTACTAACCCTATTAAACCCGTAAAAACCATTTAAAACCCTAACAAAATCCTAAGCTCTAAATTCTACAATATAGAAATCTATAAACCCTAAACCCTAAGCTAAAACCCTAAACCCTAAACCTAAATCTCATAAGAAACACTATTTCCTAAACTTATAAAACCCTAAAAAACCTTAACGTAAAAAACCCAAAATCCCTAAGCCCTTAAAACCAAGATAAAAGCCTTAACCTAAATCCTTAAACTTAAAAAAACCATAATCCCTAAACCTTGAATCCAAAACCCAAATCCTAAAATCAAACCCGTAAGAAACACTAAACCCTAAACCTTAAGAAACCCTAAATACTAATAAACCTATAAAACCCCAAAAAACCATTAAAAACCCCTACAAAACCTAAGATCTAAACCCCGAATCCTAAGTATTTCTAAACCCTAAACTTACAGACACAAAATACCCTAAGTGTAAACCCTAAACCCTAAAAACCCGAAGAAACACTTAACCCTAAAAAATCCCAAAACACCTTAAGCTAGAAAAAATCTAAGCTCTAAACCCTATTAAGCCCTAAATCGTATATGTTAAACCATAAAAACACAAAAAAATGTAACCTCAAAACCCTAAATCGATAAAACCCTGAGAATCCTAAACCTAAAAAATCCAAAGCCCTAAACCCGAAAAAGTTAGAGAAAACCCTTAACATAAAACCCTAGACGATTAAAAACCCTAAGCCCTAATACCTAAAACCTAACCTAAAACCCTAAATACTAAACCTAATATCGTAAGAAAGCCTAAACCCTAAACTTATTAAACCCTAAAAAGGCTTAACCTAAAAAACTCTAATCCCTAAGACCTAAAAACCTAGATAAAAGCCTTAACCTAAATCCTTAAACATCAAGAAACCTAAGACCAAATCCCTGAATCCAGAACCCAAATCCTAATCTCAAACCCCTAAGAAACACTAAACCCTAAACCTTAAGAAACCCTAAATCGTACTAACCCTATAAAAGCCCTAAAACCCATTTAAAACCCCCACAAAAACCTAAGCTCTAAATTCTACAATATAGAAATCTTCAAACCCTAAATCTTAAAAACACAAAATACCCTAAGCCAATAACTCTAAACCCTGAAAAACCCTACCAAATACTTAACCCTTAAAACCCTTAAAGAACCCAAAACCCCTATAAAGCCCTAAATTGTATATACTCAAAACCGTAACAAGAAAATCCATAAATTTCGAACCTCTAAACCATAAAATTCAAAATAAAACCCTTAACCTAAATCCCTCAACCTAAAAAAAAACCAAAGCCATTAACCCTAAACCCTAACCTAAAACCCTAAATCCTAAATCTAAATCCCTAAAAAATCCTATTTCCTAAATCTTAAAAAACCTTAAAAACTATAAACCTTGAAAGAAACCATAAAACTATTTAAAACCCCTACAATACCCTTAGCTCTAAACACTACATCCAAAAAATTTGTAAATCCTAAACTTTAAAAGACGCAAAAAACAATCCTAAGCCCCAAACCCTAAACTCTAATAACCCTAAGAAACACTTAACCCTTAAAAACACTAAAAACCAAAAGACCCCTAAACTTAATAAACTCTAAGCTCTAAACCATATAAAGACCTAAGTTGTAAATGCTTAATCCTAAAAAATACAAAAAAAAACGCCTAAGCCTTAAACCCTAAACCTAAAAAACCCAAAAAAACCTTAACGTAAAACACCCAAATCCCTACTCCCTAAAAACCTAGATGAAAGCCTTAAACTAAATCCTTATGCCTAAAAAAATCCTAATCCCTAAACCTTGAATCCAAAACCCTAAAAAGCCTTAACCTAAAAAACCCAAAGACCTAAACCCTAAAAACATAGATAAAAACCATAACCTAAATACCCAAAGCTCTAAACCATAAAATCCCCGATAAAACCCTTAACCTAAATCCCTAAACCTAAAAAAAAAACCATAGACCTAAACCCTAAATCCTAACATAAAATCCTAAATCCTAAACCTAAATCCCTAAGAAAAGTTATTTCCTAAACTTATAAAACCCTAAAAAACCTAAACGTAAAAAACCCAAATCCGTAAGCCCTAAAAACATAGATAAAATCCTTAACCTAAATCCCTAAACCTAAAAAAACCCTAATCCCTAAACCCTGCATCCAAATCCCAAATCCTAAATATAAACCTCTAAGAAACACTAAACCAAAAACTTTAAGAAACCCTAAATATTACTAACCCTTTAAAACCCCAAAAAACCATTTAAAGCCCCTACAAAACCTAAGATCTAAACACCGAATCCTAAATATACGTAGACCTTAAACTTACAAACACAAAAAACCCTAAGTCTAAACCCTAAACCCTAAAAACCCTAAGAAACACTTAACCCTAAAAAAATCCAAAACCCCTTAAGCTAGAAAGAATCTAAGTTCTAAACCCTATTAAGCCCTAAATCGTATATGTTAAACCCTAAAAACACAAAAAAATATAACCTCAAAACCCTAAATTGATAAAACCCTTGGAATCCTAAACCTAAAAAATCCAAAGCCCTAAACCCTAAAAAGTTAGATAAAACCCTTAACATAAAACCCTAGACGATAAAAAACCCTAAGCCCTAATCCCTAAACCCTATCCTAAAACCCTAAATACTAAACCTAATACCGTAAGAAAGCCTAAACGCTAAACTTATTAAACCCTAAAAAGGCTTAACCTAAAAAACTCTAATCCCTAAGACCTAAAAACCTAGATAAAAGTGTTAACCTAAATCCTTAATGCTCAAAAAACCCTAAGACCAAATCCCTGAATCCAAAACCCAAATCCTAAACTCAAACCCCTAAGAAACACTAAACCCTAAACCTTAAGAAACCCTAAATCGTACTAACCCTATAAAACCCCTAAAACCCATTTAAAACCCCCACAAAAACCTAAGCTCTAAATTCTACAATATAAAAATCTTTAAACCCTAAATCTTAAAAACACAAAATACCCTAAGCCCATAACTCTAAACCCTGAAAAACCCTACCAAATACTTATCCCTTAAAACCCCTAAAGAACCCAAAACCCCTATCGTATATACTCAAAACCGTAACCATAAAATCCATAAATTCAAAACTCTAAACCATAAAATTCAAAATAGAACCCTTAACCTAAATCCCTCAACCTAAAAAAAAACCAAAGCCCTTAACCCTAAACCCTAACCTAAAACCATAAATCCTAAACCTAAATCCCTAAAAAAACCTATTTCCTAAATCTTAAGAAACCTTTAAAACTATAAACCCTAAAAGAAACCATATAAACTATTTAAATCCTAAAAATTTGTAAATCCTAAACTTTAAAAAACGCAAAAAACAAACCTAAGCCCCAAACCCTAAACTCTAATAACCCTAAGAAACACTTAACCCTTAAAAACCCTAAAAACCAAAAGACCCCTAAACTTAATAAACTCTAAGATCTAAACCATATAAAGACCTAAGTTGTAAAAGCTTAATCCTTAAAAATATATAAAAAAAAAAACCTAAGCCTTAAACCTTAAACCTATAAAACCCAAAAAAACCTTAACGTAAAACACCCAAATCCCTAAGCCCTCAAAACCTAGATGAAAGCCTTAAACTAAATCCTTAAGCCTAAAAAAACCCTAATCCCTAAACCTTGAATCCAAAACCCTAAAAAGCCTTAACCTAAAAAACCCAAAGCCCTAAACCCTAAAAACATAGATAAAAACCATAACCTAAATACCCAAAGCTCTAAACCATAAAATCCCCGATAAAACCCTTAACTTAAATCCCTAAACCTAAAAAAAAAACCAAAGCCCGAAACCCTAAATCCTAACCTAAAACCCTAAATCCTAAACATAAATCCCTAAAAAATGTTATTTCCTAAACTTATAAAACCCTAAAAAACCTTAACGCAAAAAACCCAAATCCCTAAGCCCTGAAAACCTAAATAAAAGCCTTAACCTAAATCCTTAAACTTAAAAAAACCATAATCCCTACACCCTTAATCCAAAACCCAAATCCTAAAATCAAACCCCTAAGAAACACTAAACCCTAAACCTTAAGAAACCCTAAATATTACTAACCCTTTAAAACCCAAAAAAAACCATTTAAAGCCCCTACAAAACCTAAGATCTAAACCCCGAATCCTAAATATCTGTAAACCCTAAACTTACAAACACAAAATACCCTAAGTGTAAACCCTAAACCCTAAAAACCCTAAGAAACACTTAACCCTAAAAAACCCCAAAACCCCTTAAGCTAGAAAAAATTTAACCTCTAAACCCTATTAAGCCCTAAATCGTATATGTTAAACCCTAAAAACACAAAAAAAATGAAACCCCGAAACCCTAAACCGATAAAACCCTATGAATCCTAAACCTAAAAAATCCAAAGCCCTAAACCCTAAAAAGTTTGATAAAACTCTTAACATAAAACACTAGACCATAAAAAACCCTAAGCCCTAATCCCTAAACACTAACCTAAATCCCTAAGAAAGCCTAAATCCTAAACCTATAAAACACTAAAAAAGCTTAATCTAAAAAACTAAAATCCCTAAGCCCTAAAAACCTATATAAAAGCCGTAGCCTAAATCCTTTAACCTAAAAAAACCCTAATCCCTAAACCCTGAATCCAAAACCTAAATCCTAAACTCAAACCCCTAAGAAACACTAAACCTAAACCTTAAGAAACCCTAAATCTTACTAACCCTATTAAACCCATAAAACCCATTTAAAACCCTAACAAAATCCTAAGCTCTAAATTCTACAATATAGAAATCTATAAACCCTAAACCCTAAGCTAAAACCCTAAACCCTAAACCTAAATCTCATAAGAAACACTATTTCCTAAACTTATAAAACCCTAAAAAAACTTAACGTAAAAAACTCAAAATCTCTAAGCCCTAAAAACCTAGATAAAAACCTTAACCTAAATCCTTAAACTTAAAAAAACCATAATCCCTAAACCTTGAATCCAAAACCCAAATCCTAAAATCAAACCCGTAAGAAACACTAAACCCTAAACCTTTAGAAACCCTAAATACTGATAACCCTATAAAAACCCCAAAAAACCATTTAAAACCCCTACAAAACCTAAGATCTGAACCCCGAAACCTAAATATCTGTAAACCCTAAACTTACAAACACTAAAAACCCTAAGTGTAAACCCTAAACTGTAAAAACCCTAAGAAACACTTAACCCTAAAAAACCCCAAAACCCATTAAGCTAGAAAAAATCTAACCTTTAAACCCTATTAAGCCCTAAATCGTATATATTAAACCTTAAAAACACAAAAAACGCAACCTGAAACATTAAACCAATAAAACCCTAAGAATCCTAAACCTAAAAAATCCAAAGCCCTAAACCCTAAAAAGTTAGATAAAACCCTTAAGTTAAAATCCTAGACCATAAAAATCCGTAAGCCCTAATCCCTAAACCCTAACCAAAACCCTAAATACTAAACCTAAAACCTTAAGTAAGCTAAACCCTACACCTATAAAACCCTAAAAAACCTTGACCTAAAGAATTAAATCCCTAAGACCTAATCCCTGAATCCAAAACCCAAATCCTAAACTCAAACCCCTAAGAAACACTAAACCCTAAACCTTAAGAAACCCTAAATCGTACTAACCCTATAAAACCCCTAAAAACCATTTAAAACACCCACAAAAACCTAAGCTCTAAATTCTACAATATAGAAATCTATAAACCCTAAATCTTAAAAACACAAAATACCCTAAGCCCATAACTCTAAACCCTAAAAAACCCTAACAAATACTTAACCCTTAAAACCCCTAAAGAACCCAAGGCCCCTATAAAGCCCTAAATCGTATATGCTCAACCTTAAAACACAAAAAAAAAAACTAAATCGAAAACTCTAAACATATAAAAACCTAAGAAACCATAACCTTAAAAGCTTGAAACACTAAAAATCTAAAAAAACCCATAACCTCAAATCTTAATCCTAAAAAAACTCGAAGCCTAAACCGTAACCCCTAAAGTAAAACCCTAAATCCTTAACCTAAAACCCTAAGAAACCCTTCCTAAACCTTAAGAAACTTTAAATCCTATAAATCCTAAAAGCATTTAAAACCCATACATAACACCACGCTCTAAACACTGAATCCTAAGAATCCGTAAACCCTAAACCTAAAAATCACAAAAAAACCCCAAGTTCAAAACCCAAAACCCTAAAAATCCTTACCAAACACTTAACCCTTAAAAAAACATTAACCCAAAAAAACTCAAAGTTGTAATCCCAATAAAACCCTACATCGTATATGCTAAACCCTATAAAACACAAAAAAAACCCTAAGCCCTAAACCCTAAAATAATAAAACCTATAAAACCCTAGATAAAACCCTTAACCTAAAAAACCCAAAGCCCTAAACCCTAAAAACATAGAAAAACCCTTAACATAAATCCCTAAACATAAAAAAAAAACCTAACCCCTAAATCCTAAAGCCCAAGCCTAAAACCCGAAGAAACCCTAAACCCTAAACCTTAAATCATATAAGCCGTGAAATAAACCCAAAAACCCATTTCAAACACCTACAAAACCACCCTAAGCTCTAAACCCAAAATCTTAAGCATCCATAAACCCTAAACCTAAAAAACACAAAAAACCCCTAAGCCCTAAAGCCTAAGACACCCTAAGAAACACTTAACCCTTAAAATACGTAAAACACCTAAACCTAAAAAACTCTGAACTCTAAACCTAATAAACCCTAAATCGCATATGCTCAACCCTAAAAATAGAAAGAAAAAACCCAAAGTCCTAAACCTTAAAAATATAGATAAAAACCGTAACATAAGAACTCAAACTTCTACACCATAAAATCCAAAATAAAACCCCTTATCCTAAATCCGTAAACCTAACGAAAAACCAAAGCCCTTAACCCTAAACCCTAACCTAAAACCCTAAATCCTAAACCTAAATCCCTAAGAAACCCTATTCCTAAATCTTAAGAAACCTTAAAAACTATAAATGCTAAAAGAAACCATAAAAACCATTTAAAACCCCTACCATACCCTTAGCTCTAAATACTACATCCTAAAAATTTGTAAACCCTAAACTTTAAAAAACATAAAATAAAAAATCCTAAGCCCCAAACCCTAAATCCTAAAAACCCTACGAAACTCTTAATCCTTAAAAA
>JAJOOH010001479.1:0-22231 GCA_029582605.1 Solanum gracilifrons
ACGCGCTACTGTTCACGCCCTCAAATCAGAAGCTACAGACCTTCAAATCCGATCTCCACCGTTGAATTTCAAGAACCAGATGCTGAGAACTCCCAGTTAAAATTTGAGCACGATCCAACGGTTAACGAAGCGGAAAACTCTGTCTGAAGAGGACTGCCTGAGCAGAAAATTTCCAGAAGCAAAAACAGGATTTTTCTCTTTTTCTCTCAATCTCTAAAACGAATCTCTCTTGATTTTTCTCTCTTGTGTTTCTGAAAATAAGACCAAATAAGCCTTATATATGCCACATAATATTTTGGGTTATGGGCTAAAGTGGGCTGGTCCTAATAAGACTTTTATTTATCCACATAGGAAGGGAAAAAAGATCCTAAACCCAACACAAACAACGACCAGCTACAACCATCCAAATACTGCCTCCGCTCCAAGCTCCATTTCCGACAAGATCTGGACGACTTTCGTTTTAACAATGTTGCTCCAGCGAAAAACGATTCAAATCAGCAAACCCACATCGCTACAACGCAATCACCCATTTTTCTCTTTTCACCACGGTATTACTCTACTTCTTCTCCTCTTTGTTTTGTTATATACATTTTGGGTTTGTTCATCTTTAGTCGTTGATGAGTTTATTCATTTTTATTTTGTCAATATTGTTTCATTTCAAAAACATCTCATGTATAATGTTTTGATTTTTTAAGCTTAATTTTTGACTGTTTAAATGTTGTTGGTGACTAGTGTGAAATTTTCTAATCTGATTTATGGATTTTGGTGCTAGTATAACTTTTCTTTTTATTACTCTTTTTTATTGTTGCCGGTTTCTAAGTTATAATTACATTATTTAATGTTGCTTTTTCTTACTTTGTTTATTTAATTATTTTATTTTATTTTTCTGCCAGCTTTTTGATGTTAATTTTGCATACAACTTTGTTATGTTGATTTGCATATTATTTCTTCTTAAATATGTTATCTAATTTGAAAACAAGTTAAATTGGCTAATGAAAAAAAAAATTCGTCGATTTTGGAGGCTTCCACATTTTGAAAGACGAAAATTTAGTTTATGTTTATATTTGTTACAAGTTAAAATTGACCGATGAAGAAATTACCGTCGATTTTCAAGGCCTCTATGTTAATAAGACGGTTATTATTTGATTCGTTTATTTTTATTCATATTTATTTATTACTAACAGTTTTACCAAGTGTCTTTATAGGTATCCGGAGATGCTTCCCATTGAAGCTATTCAGATGTTGTTCGAATTATATCTTTTTATTGTGTATATTATTGACGTTAGATAAATCTTACGTCATTTCTTATATTACTGTTTTATATTATTATTTTTGTATATCGCATGTTTTATTTTTATCTTTTCCTCAATTTGAAAAAAATGAATTCAATCGAAAACCACAGTTGTGAATTTCGAATGATGCCTAACACCTCCCCTCCAGAATGACTTGAACCTCTTACCTATATCTATTGGTTCCGTAGACACTATTTTAAGTTAATTAATTAATTGGTTACCTAATTTTTCTAAAATTAAATGACGACTCTGTTTAAACTTTCCCATTTAATCCCATTTCCTTTTTAAAATTCTTTTATTATTTTAAAATTGACTATTTTTGGTGAGTTACCGCGATATTGCGCCTTTTAAGAATGTCAACAAATATTAACAAAATGCGTTCGGTATGTGATAGAAACTGTCCTGACCCTTTCTATAATAGCTTTTAGTGCTTCCCGTACTTGTGCCTGAAAGGAAGGATCGAGATAATTTCAATCAGTACAATAGTTTGTCTTCTTCAGAAAAAGTAACTTCTTTTTTAACATTGGGGTGCCTAGGCCAGCTTGCACACCTTGACTTTTTACATTGGGTAGAATAAAAGCAACTTCTGTTGTTATTATAATTCTTTTCATATGACTATCCTTTCATCAGAACTTTCACAGCGATTTCAAAAGTATGCGTTGAGTTTTATACCAAACATCCTACTCTATGTGTTGAGTTTTACACAAAACACCTCAAAATCTACCAAGCATGATGTTGACTATGTTACTTTAATACATGAATAACTATATTTCTAATGAGCAACCAAACAACCTGTGAATTTATATGGAAAACAATGTAGAAAAGTTTCAGTGTTACAGGAAATTAGTTTTTGTAGGAATTTCAAGTCTATAGAGTTTCAGACAACTACTACATAATTCAGTCTAGGAATTTCAAACTTGCAGTTAGGGTTGAACTGAAAACATCAAACTACCTTACCCCACCATTCTCTCTGTATGCGTCCACTTATATTCACATGCTAACCAAAATATGTGTCCTTTAGTGGTTAAAGTAATTCCTTATGAACCACTTAGCCTTGAAGTGGCTTTAATTCATTTGAATTTGCTTCTATCCTCCAATAGGGTGGTGTGCATGTGCTTCATCACTTAACACAATGTATAAATTCTTCATTAATTAAAGTCTTTTTCATATTTCAAATACATATACATACACACATCAATACCCAAATGATTAGGGAAATTAAACAGATCATTCTTTTAAGTATTGTTGTTGAATCGTTACTTGGTTTCATCCAGTTTAACAATCAACATCCATACACACGTGACCTGTCCTCAAAAGGATAAAACCAAAAATAATTATTGATAGCCAAATTCTTGCCGTGTTAAACAAATAGCTAATAACCAAAAAGTAGCCGCTGATCAATATTTTTAAAAATAAAATAAAATTGGAGGCCTTTTAGATCTTGACTAGCCATAAGTAGCGATTTTGCTTTAAAAAAGGATGGAATGGAGCTTAATATGAAATGTGGAAGGTAAAATTATGATTGTAGGTGTTGTTGTTACCTTGGGACTAACATCCCTTGTAGCTTACAGTTCGACATCAACACTGTTGTGCTTTAAATCGCACAAGATGCTTGCATTCCAAACACGCAAGAATGCAAAATAATTGAAAATGATCGGGCAATGATACATCGCCTTTGATAGAAAATTTTTGCATCTGTGAAATGTATTTCAAAGCGATTTAACAGGAAGTAGCTATTTCATGCAACAGTTGACTTGGCAAAGGTAATAAATGAGTAAATGACAAACTAAGAAATGGACATTCCAAGTAAACAGAGTAATACTCTATTTCTTTTACACATTTCCTTTCCTAAGGATACTTGATGAGTACGAGATTTGAACTCATTTAGGACTTTATTTATAATGATTTTGTATTCTTAAATGCATATTTTGTGCCAACAACTGATGTAAAATCCTTGATCTTCAGATATATGGATTGAGGAACAAATCTAGGACAAAAATGGGCAACAGAGACAACACGAGCAAAAATGAGAAGAGAAAAACAAGCATGATGATCGCCGATGCCACTCGGCAACTCGCAAAGTTTCCTCTCTACCGCCTAAAGTTATAGAATTCTGAAGCTGAATTAGGAGTAACTTCGGCGAGAAGCAGTTCCACTCAGTGTGACACCGATCGCTTTGGCGATGGATGACCAGGACACCAAAAGTACTGATGGAGATCCAGATAAGTGTTGATAGGTGAGAGAAAGGGAAAAAGGGCGCATCGCGGAATGAAACGACAATCCCGATCTGGCTAGCCTAAAATTATAGTGGTTGGACAAAGAAGATGTGAAAAATGAAGGCGAGACGAAGAACAATCGGCGAGTTGCCGAACGGTCGACGAAGCTTGACTTACCTCGCCGATTGGTCCCAAAAAGCCACACATCATACTTGTATAAATTGATTTTTGCAAGAGAGAGAAGACATTCACAAACGTGAGGAACAAAAGATTGAGAGCTAAAATATTACCATTGTGGATTTCAAGTGATTTTAGCAAGGGTTTTTCATTGGAATTTTGTAATACAGAAGATTTTAGTTAATTTTAACTTTCGAATTTCATTTACCCAGCTATGGAAAACGTGACAGGTATTGAATTTCATCTTTTCATTATGATTGACTAAAACCCTAACCTTGGGGGTTTGACAATGTGACCAATTGTTGCATTTTACTAAATGGGTGTTATTGATTAGTAATTTTTGGTGCTATTTTGAAGCGGCTCTGAAGTATTCCGGTGGTATTACTTCATTATTGCATATTTAGTGTGATAAATTTCAGAGTTTTGTGCTTGCTCGAGAGAGAAGTACATAACCAACGTAGTAATTTGGCATCCTAAGTAGTGGGTCTCGACGGTTTTAGCTTGAGAAAGTGAACCCCAAGATCCACCTTTGTATCTAGCTTGAAAGAGTAGATTTGATGAGAACGTGGGCCGTTCATTTTATGGATAGTGTTGAGATTCGAGAGAACTCAACAGAAATAAGGTAGTTGTTCGAGAGAAAATGGCCTTACTTATGGTCCATTTTACCTGGGACAAATTAGTATTGTTGGTAATGGTGTACACCCATTAAGTTGAATGTGGCAGTTGGTTAGTCAATCCCCCAAGTGTTCTCTAGTTATTTGATTGTTTCTCATTAATTGTTGAAGTGGGTTGGTAGCAACATCCTGGAATTTGACTGTTAAACTATTAAGTGTTGTGTTTGTTTAGCTGAAAAGGTCATCGTCATACTTTCGTAGTTGAATTCAAAAGAAAGTTACTCTCTGTGGGATCGACCCCAACTCATTTGGTTGGGTTGTATACTGACTAGTGATCGTTGACACTTAGAATTGGGTGAAGTGTCTTTGAAACATTAATCAAAATGGCGCCGCTGTCGGGGAGTAGCGTTGTTTAGAGTTCTTTTTGTCAAAATTTGACTTGTGAATCTGTCGGCTGTAGTTGAATCGATTTAGGTGGCATCGTGCTTGTGTTGAGTGGGGTGACTAGAAGTAAGAATGAGTGAGGCAGAGGTGGATGGTAGCCAAGCAGGTCATCGGGACGGTATCAATGATACCAATAGTATTTACAACCCATCTCAACAAGGTGAAGTGGGTGCAATTTGCCTACCACAAACGGATGGGAATGCTATATTTGAGGTCACTAGCATGACTCTTCATCTCCTCCAAATGAGGGGACTCTATGGAGGGCTAGATCACGAAGATCCACATGAGCATGTAAGAACTTTTATAGAGGTATGCAAACCGTTTTCATTCAAGAATGTGTCATAAGAGTCAATCTGGCTCAGGTTATTTCCGCTATCTTTGACGGGGGAGGCTAGCAAGTGGTTGGCCGAGTTACCAAATAATTCCATTACATCATGGGAGGAGCTGATTATGGCATTCAATGCGAGATTCTTCCCCCCATCAAGGATAATGAAACTTAGAGACAACATTCAAGGTTTCAAACGATGGGAGGGTGAACCCATCCATGAAATGTGGGTGAGGTTTAAGAAGCTCTTACTTCAATGCCCAACTCACGGGCTACCAAATGATTTGCTACTTCAATATTTTTACCGGAGTCTTGATTTAGTTAATAAAGGAGTGGCTGATCAATTGGTATGAGGGGGAATAATGTTGCAATCATTTGAGGTGGCTTCATTTCTTCTTGATGACATGACGAAAATAAATCAAGCTTGGTACACTCAAGAGGATCTAGTCTCTACTTTTTGTTTTAGAATGACACAAGAGCAACTTGATAAGGAAAGAGAAAGGGATGAGAACATCAAGAAGATATTGACCCAAATGGAGCTACTACAAGAGCATATGTCGGAGAATGTGGAAAAGCCAAAGGGAACAAGTGGAGTGTTTAGAGTTGAGGAGGGTTCTTCCTCAGGTTATTCAAAGCCTGGGGAGAATCAAGGTTGAAATTCCAAGAGATACGAGGAGGGTTTCCACCCACGCTATTTACAGCAAGGTGGGAATCAAGGTTGGAACTATCACAAGGGGGAATAGCAAAGAAGCTACTATCAAGATTGGGATGAGTAAAGTGATTATTGGAAAATAGAGGATGATCATGAAGAGGACCACACTCAATCGAGTGAGAGCCCAAAGTTGAAAGGAAGTGCAAGTAGTCCTCGGGTGAATGATTTGTTGTCATGCATCCTTGATAAAGTTGAAGGTTCGGATGATTTATTAAAAGGGATGAAAGTTGAATTTTCATCATTGAACAATAAAGTGAACTCTCACGCAGATGCAATCAAGATACTTGAAGGACAGTTGAGTTTACTTTCAGCACAATTGAAATAAAAAATTACAATGAAAGATGATGATATAGGGCTGGCTGTGGTTATTCGCAGTGGAGAGGTAGCGATAGGCGATGTGATGGGCAATGAAGAAACTTAAATGCATGAAGAAGACAAAGGTATGGAGAAGAAGAAATACCCATCCATCAAAGCATTGCCAAAGGGCCACAAAAAATGTGGAAAAACACAAACCAATCCCAAAAGTTATGCAACCATTACCCAAAATATCTCCTCCATTTCCCTAACGTCTCAAGAAGAAGAATGAGGATGAAAACTTCAAGAAGTTTTTATCGGTGTTCAAGACATTATCAATTAATCTCCCTCTAGTGGAAGCGTTGTTGGAAATGCCGGGTTATGCCAAATTCATGAAGGAGTTAGTCACAAAGAAAATGAGCTTGGATTTTGAGACAATCGAAGTTTCTCATAGTTATAGTGCAATTATGACTAAGGAGCTGATAAAAAAGAGAGAAGATCCCGGAGCATTCACCATTCCTTGCACCATCGACATGCTCCAATTTGCTAAAGCCCTATGCGATTTAGGAGCAAACATCAACCTAATGCCATATGCAATCTATAAACAACTTGGGTTGGGTGAACCGAAAGCCACAACAATGAAACTCTTGATGGCAGACCGATCAATTAAAAATCCTGTAGGGATACTATATGACATCTTGGTAAAGGTTGACCGATTCATTTTCCCGACTGATTTTGTCATTCTCGATTGCGAAATAGATGCTGAAATTCACATCATTTTGGGAAGACCATTCTTGGCAACCGGGTTAGTGTTGGTGGATGTTGAAAGCGAAGAACTAAAGTTTCGGGTGAATGAAGATGAAGTAACCATTAATGTTTGTAAGTCAATGAAACACCCAAGCGATATCCACGTGGTTTCCACTGTTGATGTTATTGATAAGGCGGTGGCTAGTGTGAGCCATTTGATGTGTATCAGTGAACCACTTGAAGCCGTGCTTGCTAGCTATGATGAGTTCGAAATTCAAGGCTACGAAGAGGTAGTAGCTGCTATTTCAGGCATAGGGGGGGGGTGTTTTCAAAGACTCCATTGAAGTTGGACATTGATCTAAAAATTGGGAAAGTCCTCCCGCAAAGCCATCAACAGAAGAACCACCAAATCTGGAGTTGAAAGTACTTCCCTCCCATCTCCGATATGCTTTCTTGGGGGAAAATAACACCTTACCACTGATCATTGCAGCCGACTTGCTTGAATGGCAGGTAAAATTGCTCATTGAGGTGTTGACAAGACATATCAAAGCTATAGGTTGGACTATCGCTGACATTGTGGGCATTCCTTTCGGTATTTGCACTCACAAAATTTAGCTTGATAGTGATTGCAAACCGAGTGTTGAACATCAATGGAGATTGAACCCACCAATGCAAGAGTTGGTGAAAAAGGAGATAATAAAGTGGTTGGATGCAGGTGTGATCTATCCTATTGCGGATAGCAAATAGGTAAGTCCGGTGCAATGCGTACTGAAAAAAGGAGGCATCACAGTAGTCCCAAATGAAAAGGAAGAGCTTGTATCTATGAGACCAGTGACCGGACAATGAGTATGCATGGATTACCGAAAGTTAAACTCGTGGACCCAAAAAGATCACTTTTCCATGCCTTTCATGGATCAAATGCTTGATCGACTTTCAGAAAGAGGTTGCTATTGCTTTTTGGATGAGTATTCCAGTTATAACCAAATCTTCATAGCTTTGAAAGACCAAGAAAAAACCACCTTAACCTGCCCATATGGAGCTTTTGCCTTCAAACGGTTGTCGTTCGGGTTATGTAATGCTCTGACAACTTTTCAACGTTGCATGTTGTCTATTTTTGCTGATATGGTGGAGGATTCAATGGAAGTCTTCATGGATGACTTATAAGTTGTGGGTGACACTTTTGAAGCATGTTTAGCACACTTAAGACAAGTTCTCCAAAGATGTGTGGAGCCAAATTTGGTCCTAAATTGGAAAAAATGCCACTTCATAGTTAAGGAAGGTATAGTTCTTGGTCACAAATTGTCGCAAAAAGGGTCGGAGGCTGATAAAGCGAAGATTGAAGTGATTGAGAAGTTACCACCAACATTTTCGGTGAAGGGTATTCGGAGTTTCTTGGGGAATGCCGGTTTTTACCAGAGGTTCATCAAAGACTTCTCAAAAATTGCACATCCTCTATGCAAACTCTTGGAGAAGGAGATGAAATTTTACTTTGATGATGCTTGCATGGTTGCTTTCAAGTGCTTGAAAGAAAAATTGGTCTCCACCCCAGTTATCATTAGTCTTGATTGGTAAGAACCTTTCGAAATGATGTGTGATGCAAGCTGCACGATATTAGGTGTCGTATTGGGGTAAAAACGCAACAAACTATTTCACCCCATTTACTACGCAAGAAAAACTCTAAACAGTGCTCAACGTAACTATACAATTACAGAACAAGAATAACTTGCGGTAGTATATGCATTTGAGAAGTTTCGGGCATACTTTCTAGGCACTAAAGTGGCTGTTCACACTGATCATGTTGCACTACGTTATCTGATGCCAATTCAAAATTGATAAAGAGGGTGCTACTATTGCAAGAATTTGACTTTGAAGTTAAAGATAGGAGAGATTGTGAAAATCAGGTGGCTGACCACTTATCAGGATTGGAAGTCAAGGAGAATGACGAGTTGGAAATCGACATAAATGATGCCTTTCTCGATGAACAAGTATTCACGGTAACTCTCAAACAACCTCCTTGGTATACTGATTTTGCAAATTACATAGTGCGTGGATTAATGCCGGAAGAACTGAACTTCTACCAACAAAAGAGGTTCTTGTTCAATGTTAAGAAGTACTTTTGGGATGAACCATATTTATTCAGAGAGTGTGCAGACCATATCATTAGGAGATATGTTCTAGAGGAGAAGCCATCAAAATTCTCCATGCTTATCATGCTTCACCGGTTGGGGGTCATCATGGTGGGGTACGCACAACTGTTAAAGTCCTTCAAAGTTGTTACTACCCATCCCTTTACAAAGATGATCATGAGTTTGTTAAGAAGTGCATCCAATGTCAGAAACAAGGTGGAGTGTCTAAAAGACATGAGTTGCCTCTCACGCCCATTTTAGAAGTTAAGCTATTTGATGTCTGGGGATAGATTTCATGGGCCCATTTGTGAGTTCGTTTGGTAATAAGTATATTTTGGTGGCGGTAGATTATGTTTCTAAATGGGTGGAGGCTGTTGCACTACCGAACAATTAAGGGAAAAGTGTGGTTCAAATCTTAAAACGCTACATCTTCGCTAGATTTGGTAATCCTCGGGCTATTATTAGTGATGGGGGATCCCATTTTTGCAACATATATTTTGCATCTACACTGAGAAAGTACTGGGTGAAACACAAAGTAGAAACTCTGTATCATCCCCACATGAGTGGCCAAGTTGAGGTGTCGAATCAGGAGATCAAGAGTATCCTAGACAAGACGGTAAATGCAAATAAGACTTATTGGTCTCGAAAGCTTGATAATGCTCTATGGGCATATGATGAGTCCAGGATTTGGACTCATTTAAGGCTTTATTTTAATAGATTTAGTGTCCTCAAATGCATAATTTATCTCAATAACTGATTTAAACCCTTGAATTTTAGGTATTTGGATTGAGGGACAAAACATGGACACTATTGGGCAAAAAGGAACAAGGCAGCTGAAAGAACGAAGAAAAGACGGTTTGAGGATTGCCTAACCCATTAGGTGAGTCGCCGAACGGCTAGGGTCTCGCCCAATGTTCCAGAGTGCTAAGCCCTGAAGGAGAAAATCTAGTCGGCGAGAGAAAAGAGTAGTCGGCAATTCACCGAACAGTTCCGCGATGCAGTGCCTTATTGCCCAAAGTTACAGAACCTCAAGGATGTTGAAGGAAAAAGCAAAACGGCGATACAAATGATCAAAGAACGGATCGCCGATTGGATCGGCGATCCCGACTTATTGAGCCGACTGGTCCTTCGCAGCATAATTTTTGACAACTATTAATACTTGTTTAAATTCTTAGCTTAGTATTATGATCTTTTGTAAAAATTATAATATTCTTTAGTTTTAGAACTTAGAAGGGACTTTGGAGACATTGTTCCTTAGCTTTGAAGATTTGAAGATTTGAAGATTTTCATTTCTAAGAAATTGGAAGTGGGTGTTGAAAATTATTCATCTTAGACCTTTGTAAAGACTATATCAATCCTACCCAGTTGATGGAAACACAGCTTGGTAACGATTTTCACCTTTTTACTATGTCTAGCTAAAACCCCAATTCTTGGGGTATGATTATGTGATTATGGCTTGAATTAACTGCTGGGTATTACTAATTGATAGTTTATTTGCTATTTAAAAGTGATTTCGTTCAGTAATTGTGGTTGAATTTAATGGGATGTAGTTGCAAATACAATCTTAACTTCGTGTTTTTAGCTTGCTCGAGAGAGAGGTTTGAAAACCAAAATTACTGAATCGATGGTAAGTGGGTATTGGGTTGTCATGGGTTCAGCTCGAGAGAGTGAATGGACTAAAGTGAAGGCTGTGCTTCATTGCGGCTCATTGGTGTTCGAGAGAAACCAATTTGATTCAGGGTAAATTATTCGAGAGAAAATTTACCCCACTAAAATCTTGCTTATTCACTGATTTGCAGCTGTTTAGTATTAATTGCAATTACCAGATTGTTTACCTTGGCCCATAATCCTATCACATCCCAAGAATCCCCGTCTCCATATTCTTATTATCGTGTTATTTGCTGTATTAGTTGATAATTGATTACAAACCCCCTTTGATATTTGACACTTGTGTCACCCCTAACTTGAATTATGTTCTTCTTCATAAATGTTTTTAGGTATGATTGACTTGAGAATATTTATGCTTATCTATTGATTCTTGAGTACGAACCGCTCCCTTGGGACTCGACCCCAACTCACTAGTTGGGTTATATTACTATTGAACGATCGGTGATGCTTAGTATTGGATGAAGTATCTTTGATAGCGTACAACTAATCAAAATGGCACCGCTGCCGGGGAGTGGTGGTACTTGAGAATTTTTAGTTAAGTTGAATTTTATTCTTGTTAGTTATAGTGATACTTTATTTTTAGTTTTGTTCTGCTTGTTTGTGTGTTACAACAGGAAGAATGAGTGTGAATGGTTACCAAACGGACCATTCTCTTTTGAGACTGTTGAATCTTAGGGATAACCTCCTAATGTTAAAGCAATTGGGGGGTGAGACTATCTATGAGATGTGGCCGAGATTTAAAGCAATACTGCAGTAGTGCCCAACTCATGGAATGCCAGATAAATTGCTACTGGAATGCTTCTATAGAGGTCTTGGTCCCGAAAATAGAATCGCTGCTGATACAGTTTTTGCAGGTTGTTTGATACAACAACCCTATGAAGTAGTAGCCCAACTCCTTGATGGCGTGGTTAAAACCAACATGGAAACAGAGAAAGACCGAGAATGGGCAACATTGTTGACACAACTGGATGTCTTGTCTAAGAAAGTTATGGAGTTAGAGGCAAGGTCCAAAAAGAAGGACAAGTGCCTTCCTCATCACGAGTGTCAAAAGATGAAGCAGCATGAGAGTGAACAAAATCAAGAGGCTCTTTCACTTATTCTACATAAAATCGAAGAACAAGATAAAGTGTTGAATGAACCGAAAGAGAATGCCCTAATGATTAATCAAATGATAACCTCTCATTCCATGATTATTCAGCTGCCAGACGCCCAAATAGACCAAGTTCTTTCGTGTCTTTACTCATAGTCTAAGGAGGGTTTGCCTAGTGACACTACGGCTGACCCTAAGAATGAGGATTGAGTAAGGACTTGCGTTGTGCCACGACGTTAACTAAGGCGCTGCTTGGGAGGCAACCCAAGTTTTATTTTTCTTTGTTTTTAAGTTCGAAATAATGGTGTGTTGAATGTGCAGGACAAAGTGTGGAAAGTGAAGATTGGCAAGCTAAAGGTCCAGTCGACGTATCGCCGAAGAGGTCGGCGACCCTGACCTAGACCGCCGTTAGACTCAAGACAATTTCGAAGTGGAGTCTATAAAACTCGGCGAGCCCAGGAAATTACTTGCGAATCGACTAGGTCGGTGATCGCGATCTAGTTTGCAATTTGGACCCCCAGATTAACTGGAGGTCCTATAAAACTCGGTGAGGTAAGTGACCAATCGGCGTGTAGCCGAGTAGTTCGGCAATCACGACTATTGTCGCCGAATGGGCGAGAACTGGACGGTTTTTAAAAGGCCAAAGGTTTAAACTTTCAAACTCTTCACTTTTCCTTACTTTCGAACTTCACAAACTCACACCTGCTTAGTATTTTCTATATTTTTGCATTCTATAAGTATTTTCGTTGTTCATTGGTGCTCGGATTGGAATTACATTGCCGCCTAGCATTTCAGTCTTTATTAATGGCATAAAAACTTGTTTTTCTTTCCAACCCTGAGTTTATTTTTGAAAATTTGTACTCATTTACAAATGATATTATCTTGTTGAAGTGTGGTGGGTCTTGATGAGTCCACAAATTGGACTCATTTAGGGCTTTATTTTAATAGAAATAGTGTTCTTGAATGCTTGTTTTATCTCAATACCTTATTAAAATGCTGAAGTTTCAGGTATTTGAAGTTTTAGTGGAAGCATAGACACTTAGGCGCAAAACGGAGCAAATAGGGCTGAAAAGAACAAGAAATAGAATCCTGCGGATCATCGAGTTCAACTTAGCGAGTCGCCGAAATGACATGAAACACCATTCGTTTCAGCCTTGAAGGAAGTGGATCAAAAGGCGAGGAAAGGAGCAGTCGGCGAGTCACCGATCAGTTCCGCGAAGCAGTACTGTACCACCCAATGATCTAGAATGTGAGGATGCTAAAGGCAAGACACTGAAGGCGATGAGCTGACCAAAAGGCAGATCGCCGATGTTCATCGGCGATCTCAACTAATGTCGCCGAACAATCCTCCGTAGCACTATCTGTGAAAACTATAAATACTAGTTAGAATTGTAGTTTTAGGGTGGAACAATTATTATTATTATTTTCACTTTAGAACATACTTTAGCTGATATTTTTCTCTTAAGTTTGGAGAGGGTTTTGTGGAGACTTGAAGAAAGAAGTTCTTTTTCCCCAAGTTGGAAGTGGGTCTTTTCTATTCATTTTCCTTTTCTTAATTTAAGGTTTCATTTCTTATACCCAGTTGATTTCATTATCATATTAGGTATAATTTCTTATTTCTTGATGAGTGGCTAAAACTCCCCATTCTTAGGGCGTGATTTAGCAAATATGGGTTGATATTCTTGTTGGGTCTTGCTTGCTGATAGGTTAGATGCATTTTAATGGTGATTTGACCTAATGGTTGTGGTTTAATCTAAAGGGTTTGTAGTTGCAAATACAAAGCTACCTATGTGTTTTCGGCTTGCCCGAGAGGGAGGTCGCGAAACCAAAATCACTAGATTAATGGCCTAAGAAGTGGGTCGACATGAGGTTCAGCCCGAGAGGGTGAGCCCTAGTCCCATATCCTAA
Source organism: Solanum gracilifrons (assembly GCA_029582605.1). Taxonomy (NCBI): domain Eukaryota; kingdom Viridiplantae; phylum Streptophyta; class Magnoliopsida; order Solanales; family Solanaceae; genus Solanum; species Solanum gracilifrons. Next base: position 13,614 of record JAJOOH010001479.1, read on the forward strand.
CACTCAGCTCGAGAGAGTGAGTAGGGTAAGGCAAGGCTGGTTTTCATGCGGCAAATGGGTGTCCGAGAGGAACGCATTTGAAACGGGGTAAGTTGCCTGAGAGGGAACTTATTTCCATTTAAAGCTTAGCCTAGTCACTATTATTTTGCAAATTTCCTATCGTTAGCATGTACCCAACAATTTATCTCAAATTATATTGCGGTCACATCCCAAGAACCTTTCCCCGTACTTGATTTTCTTGTTTATTTTGCTGTTTCAGTACTTGTTACAAAACTCCCTTTGATATTTGACACTTTTGTGTCACCCATTTTAATTTACAATGTCTTTTATCGCAAATGTCTTTAGCTACGACTAGTTAGAATGTAAATTCTATTTTTCTAACAATTCTCAAAATCGCTCCCTTGGAACACGAACCCAACCTTTGGTTGGGTTACTATATTACCGACGATCGTAGACACTCATACCGTAGGGTAGTGTGTCGTGTGTCATGATAAGCATCAAAATGGTGCCGCTGCCAGGGAGTGGTATTATTTGAGAATTTTTAGTTCACTAGAATTTCCGTCTTATTAATCATAGATTATTAATTTTCCTCTTAGTCTTGTTTTTCTTTGAGTTTTTGATTGTTTGTAATCCCAAGGATCATTGGCAAAATTTTCTGTTTTTCTTAGTTTTAGCTTTACTAACCTAATTTTTAGCTTTGCTTTGTTTGATTGTGTTGAAAACATAAATTATGAGTAAGGACGTGGGGGACAGTTGCTACGCAAACAGCCCATTGAATATTGACCTGCACTGAGATGGCATTGATGATGTTAATAGTGTTTATGACCCCACTCCATTGGGTGAGATAGGTGCAATTCGCTTGCCGCAGGGTGGTGGAAACGGAAATTTTGAAGTCACTAGCACAACACTCCAACTCATACATTCAAGGTGCCTATACAGAGGATTGGATCATGAAGACTTACATGAACATATCCAAATCTTTTTGGACGTATGTGCTCCATTGTCATTCAAAAATTGGTCGCCAGAAGCTATCAGTCTTCGCTTATTCCCATTGTCACTGACAGGAGCAGCCACTACGTGGTTGTCTGAGCTTCCCAAAAGTTTTATCACATCATGAAAAGAATTAGTCACAGCTTTCCAGAATAGATTCTTTCCCTGGTAAAAAATGATGAAGTTGAGAGATGACATTTAGAATTTCAAATAAAAGTGAGTGAACCAATTCATGAGTCGTGGATTAGATATAAAAGGTCTTTGCGAAAATGCCCAACACACGGGCTGCCAAGTGAGTTGCTACTCCAATATTTTTACCGAAGTCTTGATTCAGTCAACAAAGGGATAGCTGATGAATTGGTTCAAGGCAGTATAATGCTACAGCCCTTTGAGGTGGCTCATTTCTCCTAGATGGTATGGCGAGAGTAAATCAAGCTTGGTACACCAAAGAAGATCAAGTCTCCCCTCTGTGTTTCAAGCTGACGCAAGAGCAACTCGAAAAAGAAAAAGAGAGGGATGAAAATATCAAAAAGATGTTGTCTCAGATGGAGGATTTACAAGAGCACATGAAAGGCAACTGTAAAGTGTTTCGCGCAGAGGGGGGCTCGTTTTCCGATAACTTAAAATTGGGAGGGAATCAAGGTCGGAACCACAAAAGAAATGAAGAGGGTTTCCACCTGCACTATCAACCACGGGTTGGAAATCAAGGTTGGAACCACCTAGAGGTGAAGGACTTAGGCGATATTTCCAAGAGTGGACTGAGCATAACGATCATGAAGAATACCAAACTCAATTGAGTGACAGCCCGACATCAAGGGGGAGTGACAGCAGCCCTAGGGTGAATGATCTACTGACACAAATTCTTGAGAAAGTTGAAGGCTCTGATGATTTGCTAAAGGGAATGAGAGATGAATTTTCTTCGCTAAATAGTAAGGTGAACTCTCATGCTAATGCCATCAAGATGCTGGAAGGTCAATTGAATCTCATATCGGCCCAACTAACAACCAAGATGCCAAAGGAAAATGAGGAAGAAGAGCTGGCTGTAGTTACTCATAGAGGGAAGGTAGCGATAGGTAATGAAGAAGAAGAACGTGAGGAAAATCAGGGTGGGAAAGAAGCAGAAATTACCGATCATCAAAACCTCGGCAACAAAGCACAAGAAGGAATGAATCAACACAATGAAACTCCAAAAATAATACAACCCTTACCCAAAATACCTCCACCTTTTCCCCAGCGTTTGAAAAAGAAGAATGAAGATGAGAAGTTTAAAAAATTCTTGTCTGTGTTCAAGAAGTTGTCCATCAACATTCCTTTGGTGGAAGCATTGCTGGAGATGCCAGGGTATGCTAAATTCATGAAAGAGCTAGTCACCAAGAAGAGGATCTTGGATTATGAAATGATTGAAGTGCCTCATAGTTGCAGTGCGATCACGACAAATGAGTTAATCACTAAAAGAGAAGACCCTGGTGCTTCACCATCCCGTGTACTATTGGAATGCTCCAATTTGCCAAGGTTTTATGTGACCTATGAGCAAGAATCAACCTGATTCCATACGCCATATACAAGCAACTGGGATTGGGAGAACCAAAGGCAACTACAATGAGACTTCTCATGGCAGATCGATCAATCAAGCATTCTGTTGGGATCCTCTACGATATATTGGTCAAAGTAGATCGGTTCATATTTCTAGTTGACTTTGTGATTTTAGACTGTGATATTGATGTTGAGGACTCCATTATTTTGGGAAGGCCATTCTTAGCAACCGACAGAGCATTAGTGGATGTTGAAAGCGGCAAGTTGAAATTCCGTGTGAATGACGATGAGGTAACTTTCAACATCTGCAAATCCATGAAACAACCAAGTGATATCCATGTAGTGTCTACTGAAGATGTTATAGATGAGGCAGTGGCAAGTGTGAACCATATGCTGCGCAAGAATGAGCCTCTTGAATCAATACTTGCAAATCATGACGAATTAGAAATTCAGGATTATGATGAAATGATCGCAGCCCTAACAGGGTTAGGAGCATATGCACGAAATCCAATTAAGTTAGATATCGACCTAAAAACCGATGCAGCCCACCTGCAAAGCCATCAATTGAAGAGCTGCCAACTGTAGAACTGAAAGTACTCCCATCCCATCTCAAGTATGTTTTGTTGGGAACTAACAACACTCTGCCAGTGATTATTGCAGCAAATCTAAGTGAAGGGCAAGTAAAAGTGCTTGTTGAAGTACTGCAAAAGCACATAAACGCGATCTGATGGACCATAGCTGATATAATGGGCATCCCGCCCGGTATCTGCACCCATAAGATTCGACTGGACAGTGAATGCAAACCCAGCGTGGAGCATCAGCGAATGCTGAACCCCCTGATGCAAGAGGTAGTAAAAAAGGAGATCGTCAAGTGGCTTGACGTAGGAGTAATCTATCCGATTTTAGACAGCAAATGGGTCAGCCCAGTGCAATGCGTACCAAAAAAAGGTGGCATAACAGTGGTTCCAAACGCTAAAGGAGAGCTTGAGCCGACTAGACTTGTAACGGGATGGAGGGTGTGTATAGATTATCGAAAGCTGAATTCATGGACTGAAAAAGACCATTTTCCAATGCCCTTCATCGACCAGATGCTTGACAGGTTATCAGAGAGAGGGTGGTATTGTTTTTTTGGATGGATACTCCAGATACAACCAAATATCTATCGCACTAGAAGATCAAGAGAAAACCACTTTCACATTCCCTTATGGGACCTTTGCATTCAAAAGGATGCCATTCGGACTTTGTAATGCACCGACAACTTTTCAACGATGCATGTTGTCCATCTTTGCGAATATGGTTGAGGACTCTCTATCAGTCTTCATGGATGATTTCTCAGTTGTGGGGGACACATTTGAAGAATGCTTGACACATTTAGAGCGAGTGCTCCAAAGGTGTGTGGAAACTAATCTAGTCCTAAATTGGGAGAAATGCCATTTCATGATGAAATAAGTAATTGTTCTTGGGCATAAAGTGTCGCAACAGGAGCTGGAAGTTAACAAAGCAAAAATTGAGGTTATTGAGAAACTACCACCACCGATCTTAGTAAAGGGAATTCACAGTTTCTTGGGCCATGCAGGTTTCTACCGGAGATTCATTAAGGACTTCTCAAAGATTGCACAACTGCTATGCAAACTCTTTTATAGAAGGAAGTGAAATTCTACTTTGATGACGTTTGTATGGAAACATTTAAATGTTTGAAGGAGAAATTGATATCCACACCAATTATCATCAGCCCCAATTGGTCGTAACCCTTCGAAGTAATGTGTGATACGAGTGGGATGGCATTAGGTGTTGTATTGGGACAAAAGCATACCACACTGTTTCACCAAATTTATTACGCAAGCAGGACTCTAAATAGTGCCCAGCAAAATTACACAGTCACTAAACAAGAGTTGCTAGCAGTGGTCTATGCTTTCGAAAAGTTCCGGGCATACTTGCTAGGCACTAAAGTAATTGTTCATACAGACCATGCAGTGCTTCGATACCTCATGGCAAAAAAGGATGCAAAGCCAAGACTGATACGATGGGTGCTACTCTTGCAAGAATTCAATTTTGAGGTAAAAGATCGAAAAGGTTGCGAGAATCAAGTTGCAGATCACCTTTCGCAGTTAGAGAGTAAAGCAGGTACTGAGCAGGAAAAGGAAATAAATGACTCATTCCCAGACGAGCAAATATTCGCACTGTCACTCACACACATGCCATGGTATGCTGACTTTGCAAACTACATCGTATGTGGGTTGATTCCCGATGAGTTAAACTCTTACCAACGAAAGAGGTTCCTATTTGATGTTAAAAAATACTTCTGGGATGGGCCATACTTATTTCAAGAATGTGCTGATCATGTTATAAGAAGGTGTGTTCCGAAAGAAGAATCAACAGAGATCCTCCATGCCTGCCACACATCACTAGTCGAGGGTCATCATAGTGGAAACCGTACTGCAGCTAAGATTCTCCAAAGTGGTTATTATTGGCCTTCTCTTTACAAAGATGCCCACGATTTTGCAAAGGAATGTCCTCAATGTTAGCAGCAAGGCAAAGTGTCAAGAAGATACGAGTTACCCATTACACCTATTTTGGAAATCGAACTATTTGATGTGTGGGGAATCGATTTCATGGGCCCATTTTTTAGCTCGTTTGGAAACAAGTATAACTTAGTAGCTGTGGACTATGTGTCCAAATGGGTGGAGGCTGTTGCACTCCCGAATAATGAAGGAAGAAGCGTTGTCCAATTTTTGAAATGCTACATCTTTGCATGGTTTGGCACTTCAAGAGCAATCATTAGTGATAGAGGATCACATTTTTACAATAAGTGGTTTTCCAGTGCATTGAGCAAATACGGAGTAAAACACAAGGTCGCCACTCCATATCACCCCCAAATGAGTGGACAAGTTGAAGTGTCAAATAATGAGATCAAAAGCATTCTATCCAAGACAGTAAACGGCAGCAGAACCGACTGGTCTAGAAAGCTTGACGATGCCCTGTGGCCATATCGAACTGCTTATAAGACACCTATAGAAATGTCCCCATATCAGCTAGTTTTTGGTAAATCATGCCATTTACCTTTTAATCTAGAACACAAAGCCTTATAGGCATTGAAAGCTCTGAATTTAGATTGGACAAAGGCTTTAAGGGAGAGGTTGGACCAGTTGAATGAAATAGATGAGTTCAGGCTCAGATCTTACGACAGCTCAGCCATTTACAAAGAGAAAATGAAGAAATGGCACGACACACAGATAGTCCAGAGGGAATTCAATTGTGGGATATTGGGTGTTATTGTACAACTCACGACTAAGGCTATTCCCAGGGAAGCTAAAATCCAAATGGTCTGGGCCTTTCAGAGTGACACAAGTGTTCACCAATGGTGCCATAGAAGTTGAAGGTAAAGAGGGACCCCATTTAAAGTTAATGGACATCGTTTGAAGTTATACATTGGGGACTGCCAGGAAATCGCTTTAGTTGAAGAATTGTATCTGGAGGATGCTTGATAGTATTCCTTCGTCGAGCCACGACGTTAAATAAGGCACTTATTGGTAGGCAACCCAAGATTCTTACCAATTGCATCTGTTTGATAAAATAATAATGTGTCAATTGTTCAGATAGAAGGGTGGATAGTGAACAAACAGTGCAAATAGGCGCACCACAAGTCCATTCAACGACACGCAGAAAGAATCGGCAAGCTCAGGACATCTTTGTTGAACCACAGATTGATTCAGCGATCGCACTATTAACCGCCGTTTGAACTCTCCCAGTCTGGGTTTGGAGTTTGTAAAACTCAGTGCACGTAAAAATTTTTAGCGGCGAATCGCCGACCCTGTAGGCGAGCACAATGTAAACCGCTGTTCAGACTCACCTGCAACCAAAGGTCCTCTAACCTTTCGCGAGGAAGCTAAATATTCGGTGTGCCCCAGGCTGAACAGGACAACATAATTAATGTCACTGAATAAGCGAATAACTGGAAAGTCCTCCAAGCAAAGGTTTCAAAGTGTCTGATTTACTGCTTACCTCACTTTTTCATACGCCTTAACTCACACTTGCATGCTTGTTTTATATTTCATGTATTATTAGAGTATTCGCGCGGCTAAAATCTACTCATTTGTGGATTGCATGGTAGCCGAGCATCTTCACACAAGGTTGGTCTTTCAACACCCTGAGTTATTTTTGATAGATCTAGCCTCATTTGCAACTAGTTGATCAAAATATATCTGGGTCAACTGGTTTACTTTATCGATCCCATTTAACACTTATTACTTGCATTTGAGGACAAACACTCTTTATTTGTGGTGGGGTGAGGCCCACACCTTTTGTGTTGACATTCATGTTTTGTTCCGTATTTATTTGGGTTGTTTGCATTAAGTTGTGTTTTAAATACTATTTCTTTTTGTGGATGCTTGAGCTTATGGCTCATGTTATTTTACTTGCAAAATAAGTTTGATCCTTTCAAAAAATTTTCGCCACCTCTTGTGTTGAAAGTGGCTGTTCTTTTGCAAAAAATTAAGTATCAGGTTCGATCAATACCGATGACTTTACTAGTACTCTCAATTGAATAAACATGAATGCACGGTTATGACGAGGCCAAATAAAGTTACATACAATATGTGCACTCTTTGCATCTCGTTGTGACTAGCCATTTATCAAATTGATTCTCTTGTGATGACCGTTGCATACTAGCAAACCTGTGTAGTCTTGCTTGACAAAAGTATCGATTCCTTGTGTGTTTATCTTACTTTGAACCTTGCATGTATAAACCTAGAATTTGCCCTGCTAGTCTGATTGGTTTAGAAAGTTGTACTCTTGAGATGTTCTTAGGCAATTTTAAAGAGTGTGAGCCAATTTGACATATACCTCTTTTTGTGACCTACCTGTGAGCGTGTGAAACTCTTTTGAACACCTTTGAGCCTTACCTTTCTTTGGAAGAACCTTGATAAACCCTAGACCTTACTTGATCCACTACCTATAATCCTCTTGATTTGTGGTTTAGTGAATAGCCAACTTAGGACAAAAAGCCTAAGTTGGGGGTGTGGTGAAAAGGAAAAGGAGAAGTCAAGAAGTGCTATAAGAAGTCCCCCTTTACCCAAGTTGCAGAACAATGGAGCCCTCCAAAAAAAAGAAAAAGAAAAAAAAGTAGATTGAAAAAGAAATTTGTGGAATAAAGTACAAAGGATATTGGGGTTCCAAGAAATTCATGGGGAGTGAATAAAAGGATGACTTAAAAGAGCTAGAAAAAGAAGTGATAAAGAAAAGGAGGGAATTCTTTGAGAATACCACATCTTACGAGGAAAAAGTCACTAAGCCTAAATGACCATACCTTTGCACTCAACCCCGTTACAATCCTTAGAAAGACCTTTTCGATCTTGAGTAATCTAGATCGAAAGTCAATTGGAAAATAAGGGCAAACCTATGGGTAAAAACATGCACTGTGTTCCTCTTTTTGAGTGTGAGCGTTGTATCTGATTCCTGATATTAATTGACTCATATCTGTGTGTGAATATGGAATCATTCTTTGTGCGAGGGAATTTAGATATTTTTATTGAGCTTGAACTTGCACAAGTAGCAAGTATTGCGAGCATGAGAATCTTTGGTGATGGTCTGTCACAATTTGAATCTTTGAGTACCCAAGTGATCCTTGCATAAGTAAATTGAGCCTTGTTGTGTGCATTGATGATTTAGTCTTGTGTACCACTATTTGAGGCACCCCATTTGAACTGCTGAACTTGTGTTTGCTTGAGGACAAGCAAAAGTTTAAGTTGGGGGTGTTGATGAGTCCACAAATTGGACTCATTTAGGGCTTTATTTTAATAGAAATAGTGTCCTTGAATGCTTGTTTTTATCTCAATACTTGATTAAAATGCTGAAGTTTCAGGTATTTGAAGTTTTAGTGGAAGCATAGACACTTAGGCACAAAACGGAGCAAATAGGGCTGAAAAGAACAAGAAATAGAATCCTGCGGATCATCGAGTTCAACTTAGCGAGTCGCCGAAATGACATGAAACACCATTCGTTTCAGCCTTGAAGGAAGTGGATCAAAAGGCGAGGAAAGGAGCAGTCGGCGAGTCACCGATCAGTTCCGCGAAGCAGTACTGTACCACCCAATGATC
>JAJOOH010001480.1:0-30709 GCA_029582605.1 Solanum gracilifrons
CAGAAGTTGCAGGTGCCAACCCACATCGGCCACCCACGACCCATGAAAGGGACCACTGACCGTAGGTCTGTGAATGGCCTAGAACCACGACCTGACCAACGGACCATTGGTCAGACCACAGTCCGTGGTTGGGGTCCGTGGTCCAAGGCCTCAAGTTCCAACTTTCTACGACTGTCCACCAGGACGGGCCGTAGGTCAGACCTCGATCTGTCAACTAGGGTCTGTAGGTTATGATCTGGCAGTTATTTTTAGGGGTAGTTGGGTCTTTTCCTAATTAATATACTCATATACTATGTCACCCTTCACTAAGAACTCTATATAAGTGATTTCAACCTCCAGATTAGCCAATTTACTTCATTCTTCCAAATTCCCAAAAGAAGATCAATTCTCCTCTTCAAAATATTTTTCTCTCTAGAAACTTGAAAAAGAAAAAAAGGGTTCAACCTAGGGTTTCAAGGAAAGCCTTCATTCTCACCATTGAAGATAAGCATTTGGCTTCAAAATATGATAGTTTTCATCAATGAATTCCTTCCGTTTATGGAGTTCCCGCTATTTCAAAGTTAGATTTCCCCAATTGAGTTAGGGTTTTCTTCAATTACGATGGGTTCTATTCATTATTGAATTAAATAATTGAATTATGATCTCTTATACATGAATTGAAGAAATACTATGATTTTATGATGATTTCCCCATGAACCCATGTAGTCCCCATGTTTTCAAGATATGATCATATGATGTGGGATTTTGACTATAAAGGAAGAGTTTTATGAAATTAAGAATGTATTGCTAGCTTTACATGAATTTATGATGAAATCTATATATAACCCTTGTTTTCTAAATGTTGATGATTGAAAGTGGGTTTGAACCTTGAAAGGTAAATTATGGACTTATGGGTTTTCTTATGAAATCTATGTAAATGTTTTAAGAATGCTTTGAGTGTGAAGTATCAATGATGATAACGTAGATGTGTTGTTGAAATGATTTTTCTCATACACACATAAAATCAAGTTGTGAAAGGTTTTATCACATAATAAGGATTCTAAGGTTAAAAGGCTTTCTCACAAATTGAATCAAAGATCCAGCTATCCTAATGAAACCTAGCTTGGATTGGCCAGATGAAGTGCCCTTCCATGGATAATGACTTATCTTGGATTGGTTATTGAATGATACCTTTCCATGGATGACTTATGACCTATCTTGGATTGGTAAGATGAGGTGTTTTTCCATAGATAATAAGAACAAGTAAAAATGACTATTCTGTGGGAATATATGCTTAGCACCGAGAGGATATTGAAATGGAAGCTGTCCTGTGAGTAGAGGTTGGGTTTCTAGAAGAAATATCCTTATCCCTTACCTATGTGCCCCCATAGGATGATTGTCTCAAGAGACATTAGCTAGTGTATCCACTTAAGCTAGAAAATCATAGTTTTACCTTGGCAAGTGGGGAAACCCTAGTTGGTGTAGGAGTCACTGGGGATCATTTATAGCTCACATGGTCTTTAAGTCGGTTAAGGCTAGTTCCCATACTAATAATTAACTAAGGTTACTTCAAGAAATATCGCATATGAGTTCAAATGTTTTAAAGATGATCTTAGCTTGCATTGACCATGATTTTATGACTTATGTTTTCTAACTCTCTTATATCATGTTTTAGCTTGGTCAATTGCATGTCATGAAATGAAATGTACCTTTTTAGCATGATTTAAGTGTTTTATGCATAGCTATCATACTTGGTACATTGTTTTGCACTAACGCATACTCTTGCCTACATTTCCCCAAATATAGGGTCCGACAGTCAGGTTTCTCAGTTTCATGGCTAGTGGTTGATTGAGAGATTCCCGAGCTTTGGTGAGTCCTCATGATTTGAAGACAGATGCTCATTGTTTCACTTTCTTTCATGTATTTCACTTTTAGACATGATGTATGGGCTAGGACCAATTTCATTCTATTGTATTAGATCACTATGATGAGACAAGTGTATTAGACTTCCACTTTTCTTTTATAAAACTATTGGACTATTGTTTTACTCTTATGGCTCTATTTCTTATGTGATGAGAGCTAAGTGGCTTGTATGGAGTCCTTCGGGGTTCTATACGCCATGTTGCATCTAAGGGGTACTCCTGGGTCGTGACAAACTTGGTAATCAGAGCACAAGGTTTAGAATGGTCCTAGGATGTCTCATAAGCCACGTCGAGTAGAGTCTTGTTCATAAGTGTGAAGCGCGCCACAGTTATGAATGAGAGGCTATAAGATGTTTAGGAAACTCCACTTCTTTCATTACCCTGAAGTCGTGTGATATAGTTTAACGCTACGAGGTCTCTCTCATAATCCTTATCTCATGCTCTACACAACATGGCTACTTGAAGAACATATGCTAGAAGGAATGTGAGGGAGAATGCAGAACAATATGCTACTCCCCAAGTTCCTAAAGTTTCGATTGGCCCTTTGGCCGAGCAAGTGACTAATGCGGAGTTTAGGGATGCTTTTCTAGTGTTGGATCAAGCCGTGACGGCCCAGGGAAATAGGGATGTTTTGGTCTTCGTGAACCCTAGTATGGGTACGACAACACATAAAGTGAGGAAGAAATAGTAGTGGGTCTCTATTGCCCAATTGTGCTAAGTGTGGAAGAAAGAATGGGGGCAAGTGTCTAGCGGGCTCCAATGTTTGTTTTGGTTGTGGTAAGATGGACCACAAGATAAGGAATTATGCTTTGGTTTCTAGGAATGAAGGAGATAGTTGTCGTAGGGCTCAACCCTATCCTTCATCCGGTCTAAGTTGTTCGGTGCGAATGCTCCCAAGCAAAACCAATTCTATGCACTTCAGACTCGTGGTGAACAAGATGGTTTTCTCGATGTGGTTACCAGTATGTTGAAGGTTTTCCAACTTTATGTTTATTCTTTACTTGATCCCGGTGCTACCTTGTCTTTTGTGACGCCATATGTGGCTATGCGGTTTGATGTTCTTCCAGATGTGTTGTTAGAACCTTTTTCTGTCTCTACTCCTGTTGGTGATTCTATTGTGGCTAAGAGGCTCTATAGAAAGTGTCTCGTTTCCTTGTCCGATAGAGTTACTCTTGTTGACTTGGTAGAGCTTGATATGCTAGATTTTGATGTTATACTTGGTATCGATTGGTTGCACTCATGTTATGCTTCTATTGATAGTAGAACACGTGTAGTCAAGTTTCAGTTTCCGAATGAGCCTATCCTAGAGTGGAAGACGGAAATTCTATGCCTAAGGGTCAGTTTGTCTCTTGTCTTAAAGCTAGAAAGATTATTTCTAAGGGTTGCATTTACCATCTAGTTAGGGTGAGGGATGTAGATTCTGAAACCCCTAATCTTGAGTCAGTCCCCATTGTAAATGAGTTTCCGGAAGTGTTCCCACATGATTTACCCGGTATTCCTTCTGGAAGGAAAATAGGCTTCAATAATGACCTTCTCCTAGATACACAACCTATTTTTATCCCTCCTTACTATACGGCTTTGACAGAACTTAAGGAGTTGAAAGAACAATTGAAAGATTTGTTTGATAAGGGATTCATTCGACCGAGTATCTCTCCATGGGGTGCTCCAATTTTGTTCGTTAGAAAGAATGATAGTTCTCTTCGCATGTGTATTGACTATCGTCAGTTGAACAAGGTGACCATTAAGAATAAGTATCCTCTCCCAAGGATAGATGATTTATTTGACCAACTTCAAGGAGAGAGTTATTTCTCTAAGGTTGACCTTAGATTGGGTTATCACCAATTGAGGGTGAAAAAAGATGATTTCCAAAGACGGCTTTTCGAACTCGGTATGGTCATTATGAGTTTTTGGTAATATCATTTGTGTTTACTAATGCCCCGAAGACGTTTATGGATTTGATGAATATGGTGTTTAGATACTACCTTGACATGTTTGTGAGTGTGCTGATTGATGATATATTGGTTTATTCAAGAAGTCAGGATGAGCATATTGATCATTTGAGGATTGTATTGCAAATTCTTAAGGACCAACAACTCTTTGCGAAATTTAGGAAATGTAAGTTTTATCTAAGATTCTTAGCTTTTCTTGGTCATATTATTTCAAGTAAGGGTATTGAGGTAGATCCTAAGAAGACAGATGTGGTCAAGAGTTGGCCTAGACCTCTAACTCCTTCGAAAATTAGAAGTTTCTTGGGTTTAGCCGGATACTATAGAAGATTTTTTGAGGGATTCTCTTCAATTGCCTCTCCTTTGACACAAAAGAAGGCCAAGTTCATATGGTCCGAAAAGTGTGAGAAGTGTTTTCAAGAGTTGAAGGATAGACTTACTTCTGCTTCGGTGTTGACTCTATTGGAAGGGCCTGATGGTTTTGTGGTTTATTGTGATGACTCACGAATTGGGTTAGGGTGTGTGCTTATGCAAAATGGGAAAGTTATTGCCTATGCCTCAAGGCAACTTAAGCTTCATATGAAGAATTATCCTATCCATGACCTTGGCTTCCCCCCTCTCAGGCGTAGTTCACCATCTTTTGGGTCCCAGCAGGTATGCTCACACTCGAACCCTTCTCAGAAGATCAAGATCGGTCGGCGGTGCACCCCTCAGGAGGATCCCACCAATCAAATTCCTTATGCCTTACGAATTTACTAGCCCGTTGACTCGGACACATGTCAGACTCCTTGGTCCATATTTCAAGACGGGTCGAATGGGGAGCTCACAGCCAGTGTCTGGAGCACACAGATGTCGAAGCACGCCAGAAGCGCGCGCTTCCTACCAAAATCAAGGATACGACATTCCACGGGCATATCAAGAGCCCGGGTTTGGCCACCCCCCTAATCCACGCTGGTCCACTCCCCGAGTCGATCGGCGGACCAGCTCGTCACCGTTCCACATCCGATCAGGGTGCATTGTCAGCTTCCATTTGCTTCGCTCCCGATAATTTCAAGAACGCTTTGACTCTCTTTTCAAAGTCCTTTTAATCTTTCCCTCGTGGTACTTGTTCGTTATCGGTCTCTCGCCCGTATTTAGCATAGGACAAAATTCACCGCCCGATTTGGGTATCATTCCCAAACAGCCCGACTCGTAGACAACGCCTCATCGTGTGGCAGGGTCTAGGGACAACGGGGCTGTCACCCTCTCTGTCGTCCCCTTCCAGGGGACATGGGCCCGATCTTCCGCTGAGGACGCTTTTCCAGAATACAATTCGGATGATGGAGCCGCCCGATTCTAAGGTTGGGCTGTTCCCGATTAGCTCCCCGTTACTAAGGGAATCCTTGTAAGTTTCTTTTCCTCCGCTTATTGATATGTTTAAACTCAGGGGGTAATCTCTCCTGACCTGGGGTCGCGGTTAGAGCGTTTTAGTAGGCGATTAGAGGGTCTGGGAATCAGGACGCACGACAAAAAGAGAGAGTTGAGTTTCAACAACCACTTGCCGCGAAGTCTGTCGACGTGGACTCGCATTTAGGCCAGCCGTGTACTCGAGGACATCTAAGGGCGTCACAAACCTGTTATTGCCTCAAACTTCTGCAGCCTAAAAGGACTTAGTCCCTCTAAGAAGCTGACCGGGAAGGGATACCTCCACATAGATAGTTATTAGGCTGAGGTCTTGTTCGTTAACGGAATTAACCAGTCAAATCACTCCACCAACTAAGAAGGGCCATGCACCACCACCCATAGAATGAAGAAAGAGCTCTTAGTTTGTCAATCCTTACTATTTATGGACCAAGTAAGTTTCCCCATCTTTAGTCAAATTAAGCCGCAAGCTCCACTCCTGGTGGTGCCCTTCCGTCAATTCCTTTAAGTTTCAGCCTTGCGACAATACTCCCCCCAGAAACCAGAAAATTTTGATTTCTCATAATGTGCCGGCGGAGTCCTAAAAGCAACATTCGACGATCCATGGTCGGTATCATTTTTGGTTGAGACTAGGACGATATATGATCATCTTCGAGCCCCAACTTTCGTTCTTGATTAATTAAAACATCCTTGGCAAATGCTTTCACAGTTGTTCGTCTTTCATAAATCTAAAAATTTCACCTCTGACTATGAAATACGAATGCCCCCGACGGTCCCTGTTAATCATAAATTCGATCCCGAAGGCGAATGTAATAGGACCAAAATCCTATAATTGTATCCCATGCTAATGTATACAGAGCGTAGGCTTGCTTTGAGCACTCTAATTTGTTCAAAGTAAAAGCGCCGGAGGCACAACCCAGCCAATTAAGGTCAGGAGCGCATCGCCGCCAGAAAGGACGAGACGACCGGTGCACACCTAGGACGAACCGACCGCCCATCCCAAAGTCCAACTACGAGCTTTTTAACTACAACAACTTAAATATACGCTATTGGAGCTGGAATTACCGCGACTGCTAGCACTTGACTTGCCCTCCAATGGATCCTCGTTAAGGGATTTAGATTGTACTCATTCCAATTACCAAAATCGTAGAGCCCGGTACTGTTATTTAATGTCACTACCTCCCCGTGTCAGAATTGGGTAATTTGGGCACCTACGACCTTCCTTGGATGTGGTAGCCGTTTCTCAAGCTCCTTTTCAGGAATCGAACCCTAATTTTCCATCACTTGTCACTACCATGGTAGGCCACTATCCTACCATTGAAAGTTGATAGGGCAGAAATTTGAATGATGCGTCACCGTCACGATGGTCGTATGATCCGTCGAGTTATCATGAATCATCGCGACAATGGGCAGACCCCGCGTTGACCTTTTATCTAATAAATGTATCCCTTCCACATGTCGTGGTTTTTTGCACGTATTAGCTCTAGAATTACTATGGTTATCCAAGTAGTAGATACCATCAAACAAACTATAACTGATTGAATGAGTCATTCGTAGTTTCACAATATGAATTTGTTTATACTTACACATGCATGGCTTAATCTTTGAGACAAGCATATGACTACTAGCAGGATCAACCAGGTAGCATTCCTCAATGATCACACGTGCCACATAAGCCTGGCGCGCCCGTTCAGGCACGGTCGAATCCAAGGCGAGCGCGACCGTCATTCGCAAGGAGCATTCGTTTTGTGGAGATAGAAGATGGTGAAGGCCCCATGCCCACTGCATCTATCGAATTCGAGAATTTGAGCCGCCGTTCACAGACCACGCCATCGCACGATGAACTAAGGAAGGCGTGGGATGCGAGAACGGCTTTTAGGTTGACCCCGCACTTGGAATGCGAGGGGCACAAAGGCGATCGATTGCACGTGAGTAATGCCTACGCATAAGGTCTGCAACAAAGGAGACCGACATCCAACAAGCCTAGATTGCGCTTGATTCGCCATCGAGATAGAATGCGGCTTAGGTTGTCACTGCTTGAAGCAAGGATCCAACCTAACCACACAACTTGAATACCACTTATGTGTTGTACGTAAATTTCTTCGTCGATGCACGCCCAACAACAGCCCCAACGACCGACATTAAATGTCGTGTATCGACGCTGATGCCTTCGTTGTAAGGCTAATCCAATCCCCGTCGTTGCGCGCCTCCATTGGGGATGAGAATTTAATCACTGCAAAGGTGTTGGAGGCAGACTGAAGTTCTTGCACGAACACCGCCCTCACCGGCCTATCGATACTGTCTGGTCGTACATGGCCTTACGTGCCCCATGTGTGTAGCCCTTAGAGTTAGTCGTAACAGGAGCTCTAGAACTCACCACTCGCCCGAAATCACTGTCGTTTCCACACTAAACGAGTATAAACCAGTCGATATAAATGCCCTAAGCGGCATACAGTCTCCCCACACACGTCGCCGGCGTGTTTTTGTAGGCGCCCAACGGAGTAGCACACACAAGCCATGCATGCCGTCAAGCGCCCACGCAGCACGCCTACTAAGCCCACAGGACGCCCATGACGTACACCTGCCGTCACCTCAGTCTGCCTCCAACACCTCTACCCCCCATTATATATGCTTACAATAAGAAACACCATGTGACAGAAGTAGACATCGTTTTTCCAGAGAATCATAATGAACATGTACAACCCAGATATGCACATATTAGCTTCCACAAATGACTTTTATATATATAAAAAATTAGTTTTAAACAATTTTTTTTATTTTTCTATTTTTACCAAAAAATTCAGAAAAATTAGTAATAAATTAATAAAAATAGGAAAAATATCAAAAAAAATAAATATTAACACCAAAAATTCACTAATAAATATAGTTACCTCAAATCCAACAATTTTATAAATTTTAATTTTTAAAATGTGACCTAAAAAATAATAAACTGTAAAAATAAATTATAAAAAAATGAATAAAAGTTGGAAGATATGAAAATGCTCGAAAACACTTCTCAACATGTGAAAATAATGATAGAGTACATATTTGTACATATGAAAGATGTTTCAACATCGTACGAATCATAAAAGTAAAGAAGTTTGGTACGAACAAACCATGTGAGGCGGAAACACTGAGAATATATGATGGAAAATAGATGAGTATGTTATTATGTATGAAGAGGTGTTTCACACTCTTTTGATTTTCGTACGGCATGGGCATACACATGTTGTCGACTAGACCTCGACAATGTCATCACGTGCGATGTTACTCATCTAACAAGTGCAAACCGCAGACGATGCGGGCAGGCCACGTCCAATGTCGGCTGACCGACGTGTGCACGCCACGAGAGCTGCGGCCAGGCCACGTCTGACGTTGGCAAACCGGTGTGTGCAAGACACGGACGACGCTGGCACACGTCCGACGTTTGCAGACCGATGTGTGCAGGCCACGGACGATGTTGCCAGGCCACGTCCAACGTCGGTTGATCATTGTGTGCTGGCCACGGACAATGGGGGAAGGCCACATCCGACGTCAGCTGATTGATATAGGCAGGACACGTTCGATGTTGGCAGACCGGTGTGTGCAGGACACAGTTCATTTTGGCAAGCCACGTGCGACGTCTGCTGACCGATGTGTGCAGGCCACGGACAATGCTGGTCGGCCACGGCCGACGTCGGTTGACCATTGTGTGCAGGCCACGGATGTTGCGGGTAGGCCAAACTAAGCCTTCAACACATTGCAAACAACCCCCAAAACAATCCTCAAAAATCAGTCTCTTGTGACCTACGGATGGCCATTTACGGCCAGTAGGTTGAGTGAAGACCTGTAGGTCAAGGTTGTGGTTCCATACTTAGATTTTTTTAGGAGCCTGCAACATTTAGAGTTGCATACCCAAACCACGGAAGCAATCGACTTTCAGTAACTCCACCTACGGTCCGTAGGTGGAGGGGGCGTAGGTGCTGCCAGTTTTGGCAGTTTTTAATTAAGTTGTGGGTTAGTGTTTTGGTTAGTTAATTAAGTAGGGGTTAAGAGAGGTAGGTTAGGAGGTTAATTAATGACCTATATAAACTTATAGGACCCTAAACTAATTCATTAATTCACCACAAGTCAAGACCCCAAATCAAAAACCCAATTCCCATTCCCTTCCAAATTCTTCTCTCCAAGAATACCATTGAAGACCATTGAAGAAACCAACCTAGGGGCTTGAATATGGAGGATTTCTCTTAGGATTTTCGTGGGTTTCTACACCTAAGGTATGGTGGTTTTAATCCATGGGTAGCTATCACCCATGGAGCCCTCTCAAAAGCTTTCAATTTAAATTCTAGAAATCTTCAAAAGCTAGGGTTTCAACTCAATCCCATGGATTCCTTTCAAAGTTGTTCTAAAAGATTGATTTACATTTGTTATGGATTCTATTACTGATTTAAGATGATTTTAACTTCAAATATAAAGAATCCATGAGTTTTCCCCCAACCCTAGCTATGGCTTTTCTCTACACAAAGAATGTGGTTAGAAGTTGATTCAATTGATTGAATTAAAGTTGTTTATGATGTAATTACATGATATAAGTATAATTATACTTGTATTCTTGATTAAACTATGAATCTAAGATGAAATTGACATGATCTAGGTTATCTCATAAAGAGGCAAATTGAGGGGTTAGAAGTGATCTTCTAGGATTGATGATCTTCATGTTTAATTGCCTTGGATTAGAACACCTAGACATGAATTGACCATGATGAATCTTGTATACCTAGACTAACTTGATTATGATCATATTGGTTATGTTGTTGGTTTATGATGTTCTTCTACCTAAAGTTCCAAATCTAAGAGGATAGACTTGATCGTGACTCTTGTCTTTGAAGGACAATCTATGAAGGTATGTTATGATTAAGTTATATTATATGATTTGTTGACCCACTTGTAGTGGAGCAGTTTACTTATCATATATATCTCTTGTATGAATGGATTGATCCACTTATGGTGGAGGTGCTTACTTATCAATATGAATTGTAGTGTTGACATAAGGTCCCTCTTCCCTACAACCCTAGATATGACTAATTATGATACGTTATGAATACGAATGATATGTTATGATCATGGTAGTGTTGGTATGTTGAATTGTATGTAGTGCTATTGTGGAAGGACCCTACCCACATATCCCTCTATATGAGTATATGATTCTCTACATGCTATGAATGACCTACTTGAATGATGAATGTATCCATGTCTATGGAATGAATGTTAGATATGTGATTTATATGGTCTAAGATCCTTAAATGTAATATATGTGAATTATGCATGAGTTGGATATTATGTACATGTTGTGACCCCTTTGAGAAAGGGAGGTGTCTATGATGTTAATGTTGTTGTTGTTGTGCCATTGTGAGGACAATCATGCACACACTCACACTCCATGCATAAACATGAATTTGATGTGTCTATGGTGTCAATTAAAAGGCTAATTCTCATATGCACCTTTACATACTATTATGCATGAAATGTACATGACCATGAAGATATGACTATGTATGATATGATATGATTATGTACGATATGATATGACTACACATGATAAGTTAAGATTATGGTAGTAATGTTGTGTTGTATGAAAGGTTATTCTCATTAACTCACTATAAATATAATGTGAAAGGTTTACTCACATGTTAACGATTCTAAGGTTGAAAGGACATTATCACCCTAATGAATCTTGTGCTATTATAATGTATGTTGGTTTGAGTGCCTAGTGCATTCTTGTATAAACCTAACTTAAGAAAAGACTTAATATGACTCATAAAAGGAATTATGCTTAGCACCGGGTGGATATGAATATGAGATGGGTTCCTTCACGTTAGTAGTAGAGTTCACATTACGGTGTCTCATGAAATGGAAACCCGCACGTTAGTAGTATAATGTTTCAAGTAGAAATCTCCATATCCCATAACTGCATGCCCCCGTAAGTATTAGCAAGTGGATCCACATAGAAGATATTATGTATGTTCTACCTTAGGCAAGTAGGACCTCTCTTTTCGGTGTGGGAGTAAAACACCGGATTCCATGTAGCTCACATGGTTTATGTCGGTTAAGGATATTATCCCTAAATGATACGAATACGAGCTAAGATAAGAACATGGACTCTAATCATGACTTCTTAAGAAGTACTACTTAGTATGAGTGATGGTATGGGACTTCACCCATACATTGCACAAGTGGACCTTAAGAGGGGTTATGGTTAGGTCCTCTTATGCAATGAAGACTTATGAATTATGTTGTGTGATATGAATGAATGTGAAGGGTGACCTTACTTATTACAAGTTATGATTATGAATGTCTCCTTACTTGTGTATGTTCGCTCTCAATGAATCAAAAGGAAGATATGTATGTTGTTGGTGATCTAAATGTGATACTTAGCATTTGGTAGGGTTATGGGATCTTACCTTTGCATTGCACTAGTATGACTTTGGGTTGCTTATATGTTAGTATGAACTTATGTTAAGTATGATCACGGTGGCCTAGAAGTGATACTTAGTATAGGTAGAACTATGGACCCTATCTATGCATTGCACAAGTAGAGCTTAGGGTTACTTATGTTGTTGTTCTATTATGATGTTATGATCTTGATGTGTGACTATGCATGTGTATTATGTCTTGTAATAGATGGTATGTGCATTATGACTATGTTTGGAGACTATTCATATGGTAATGTTGTTATCCTGTGCTTTGATGAACTATATGTCAGTTGTTTATGACTTATGTTCTCCAACTCTTTTAAGAATGATGTTCAAAAGTGCATAGAATAGTTCCAACTAAAATGTCCCTTTTATAGCATGTTTTAAATGTTTTTTATGCATAGCTACCATACTTAGTACATTATTGTGCTAACCCATATTTCTATGTTTTCTACAAATGTAGGGGCTTGGCTTATGGAGATGCTACCCTTGGTTCAAGCTTGGAATAGGTGATCCTCCTAGCTAGTTGATGAGTCCTGAAGTTCGGGTACGAACATCTTATGTAGCAGTTTTCTTAGTAGTTTCTTTTAGTAGTTTTATTATAGAACTATTGTTAGGGTTGTATCCCTATATATCTAAGTATTTGATTATACTAGATGGCCAATGAGACAGTGTGTAGACTCCTTTCTATTTTTATAAAAGTGACTTCGATTGTTGAAGAAAAAGTTTTAATTTTCTGCATTTTATGCAATGATGTATGCTAAGGGCTTATATGAGACCCCTTCAGGGTCAAGTACGTTGTGTTACATATAGGGGCTAGCCCGGGTCATGACAGTGTAGGACACGGACGATACTGGCAAGCCACATCCGACATCGGCTGACCGATGTGTGCAAGCCACGGACGAAGCTAGTAGGCCACATCCGACATTGGTTGACCGTTGTGTGCAGGCCACAGACGATGCGGGCACGACACGTCCGACGTCGGCTAACCGATGTGTGCAGGCCACAGGCGATAGGTCAAGGCCACATTCGACGTTGGTAGACCAGTGTGCAGGTCATAGATGATGCTGGCAGGCCACGTCCGACGTCCGCTAACGGATGTGTGCAGGTCATGGACGATGCTGGCAGGCCACGTCCGACGTCGGCTGACCATTGTGTGTAGGCCACAGATGATGCAAGCAGGCCACGTTAGACGTCGATTGATCGATGCGCATAGGCCACCGTCGATGCGGGCAGTCTATGGCCTATATCAATTAGCCAATGCGCGAATGCCACGCCCTATCTCACCTAACTTATGCGCGTAGGCCACGACCTATGTGGGCAAGCAACAACCTATGTCGTCTGGCTGATGCACGTAGGCCACAACAGATGTGGGCATGCCATGGCTTATGTTGCCTGGCCGATTAGTTCAAGCCATGACCGATGACGCCTGGTCGATGCGAGTAGGCCATGGCCAATGTTGCCCTGCCAAAGTGCACAGGCCACTTCCAGTGCGTGCAGGCCTTGGCTGATTCTACCTGTCGTTGGCTGACATTGCTAGCCCGATGCGCACATGCCACGTCTAATGCATGGAGGCCTTTGCTGATGCCATCTGCCATTGGCCAACGTTGCTTGCCCGATGCGCACATGACACATCCGATGTGTGCAGGCCTTGGCTGATGCCACCTGCCGTTGGCCGTCGTCGCTTGCCCGATGCGCACATGGCACGTTCGATGCGTGCAGGCCTTGGCTAATGTTGCCTACCGTTGGCCGACGTCTCTTGTCAGATGCACGCAGGCCTTGGCTGATGCCGCCTGGCCCCGGATGTGGAATGCCCGTACTGCATATATAGACCCATATGGCCTTTGACATCTTACTTGGCATTAGAATTGCCCCCGACATCCCAAAAAACCTCTTATAGCGACATCGTTATTAGACCCTTAACATGTCATTAGGCATGGGAATGAATCCAATGTCACAAAAAACCTCACAAGGGGGCATATTTATTGATCAAGTGTTTGATCGGCATAGAACGTATAGTTCAACATTTAGCGGCAAACTAGTAAATTTCACGCACCATGTTATTCTCCGTACTTATATTTCAACACTTAGTGGTTTTTTTCCTTCCAAGGATGCAAGCAATACATAAACTTCATATTTGAAACGTTAGAAATGATTGGATTTGAGGTTGGGGAAGAGGGTAGGTGGAGGGGATGAATCTGAGCGACAAAGGGCTGAATCTCAATTAATCGTGGCAGCAAGGCCACTCTGCCACTAACAATACCCCGTCGTGTATTTAAGTCGTCTGCATAGGATTCTACCCGCCGCTCGATGGAAACTGTACTTCAAGGCTGTCACTGTGACGCTTCCGTCGCGACGACTTAGCCAATGACATGTGCCCTTGGGGGCCAAAGACCCCTACTGTGGGTCGGCAAGCGGACGGCCGACGCATGCGTCGCTTCTAACCCAGATTCTGACTTAGAGGCATTCAGTCATAATCCAGCACACGGTATCTTCGCGCCACTAGCTTTTCAACCCAGAGCGATGACCAATTATGTGAATCAACGGTTCCTCTCGTACTAGGTTGAATTATTGTTGCGACGCTGTCATCAGTAGGATAAAACTAACCTGTCTCATGACGGTCTAAACCCCGTTCACGTTCCCTATTGGTCGGTGAACAATCCAACACTTGGTGAATTCTGCTTCACAATGATAGGAAGAGCCGACATCGAAGGATCAAAATGCTACATCACGATGAACGCTTGACTGCCACAAGGCAGTTATCCCTGTGGTAACTTTTCTGACACCTCTAGCTTGGAATTTCGAAGGTCTAAAGGATCGTTAGCCAACACTTTCATGGTTCGTATTCGTACTATAAATCAGAATCAAATGATCTTTCACCCTTCTGTTCCACACGATATTTCAGTTCTCATGGAGCTCATCTTAGGATACATGCGTTATCTTTTAACATATGTGCCACCCCAGCCAAACTCGCTTCCGCTCGAATGGACCCGCGAAGCGAGCCTTGGGTCCAAAAAGAGGGGCAGTGACCCGCTTACTACTCATGGAATAAGTAAAATAATGTTAAAAGTAGTGGTATGTCACATTCGCCTTTCGACTCCCATTTATACTATACCTCTCAAGTCATTTCACAAAGTCAGACTAGAGTCAAGCTCAACAAGGTCTTCTTTCCCCATTGATTCTGCTAAGGTCGTTCCTTTTGCTGTGGTTTTGCTGGATAGTAGATAGGGACAGTGGGAATCTCGTTAATCCATTTATGCGCGTCACTAATTAGATTATGAGGCATTTGGCTACCTTAAGAGAGTCATAGTTACTCCCGTAGTTTACCCGCGTTGGGTTGAATTTCTTCACATTGACACTCAGAGAATTGGGCAGAAATTACATTGTGTAAACATCTGTTGGGACCATAGCAATGCTTTGTTTTAAATAAACAGTCGGATTTCCCTTGTCTGTACATATTCTGAGTTGGCTGTTCAATTCCCGGGGAAGGCCCCATGCCCACTGCGTCTATCGAATTTGAGAATTCGAGCCTCCGCTCACGGACCACGCCATCGCATGACGAAGCGAGGAAGGCGTGGGACGCGAGAGCAGATTTTGGGTTCACCCCGCACATGAAATGTGAGGGGCGAAAAGGTGATCGATTGCACGTGAGTAATGCCTACGCATTAGGTAAGCAACACAGGAGATCGACATCCAACAAGCCTAGATTTCACATAATTTACCACCGAGATGGAATGCGGGTTAGGACGTCGTTGCTCGAAGCAAGGATCCAATCTTACCACACAAGTTGAATACCACTCATGCGCCATATGTGAATTGCTTCATCGATGCACTATCAACACCTGGACCGAAGCCCGACATTAGATGTCATGCGCCGACGTTGATGCCTTTGTTGGGGGTGAGAATTTAATCACTGCAAAGGTGTTGGAGGCAGACTGAAGTTCTTGTAAGGACACCATCCTCGCTGGCCTACCGATAGTGTCTGGCCGTACATGGCCTTACGTTCCCCATGCATGCAACGCCTAGATTTAGTCGTAACAGGAGCTCTAGAACTCGCCACTCGCCCGAAAGCACTGTCGTTTTCACACCAAACGCGTATAGATCGGTAGAGATAAATGCCCTAAGCAGCACACGGTCACCCCATAGATGTCGTCGGCGTGTTTTTGTGTTTAAAGAGAAGCTCACATCCCCCCCCCCCCACACACACGCTCCGCGAATGGGGCTCAAGGGGAGAGCTGTCAATTTTAGTATTCCTTGGCGCTTTCCGCACCGGGGTTCGTTGGTCGCCCAAACGAGCTCACAAGTGCGCACGCCGGGGATGGGAGGAAGGCGCACAACGAGCGTGCGTCACCCCCCAAGTATTTAAAACATGTTCGCGGGTCGTTCTGCTTTGCAAGTTTTGACAATGATCCTTCCACATGTTCACATACGGAAAACTATTTACGACTTCTCCTTTCTCTAAATGATAAGGTTCAATGAACTTCTCGCAATGCCGTGGGAAGCAAACCTCTCACGTCACCACGATTAGAATATATCACGAATTATTCAATTGGTAGGAGTGACAGGCGATGTGTACAAAGGGCATGTACGTAGTCAACGCGAGCTGATGACTCGCGCTTACTAGGAATTCCTCGTAACAATTGCAATGATTTATCCCCATCACGCTGAAATTTCAAAGATTACCCGGGTTTGTTGGCCAAGGCTATAAGCTCGTTGAATACATTAGTGTAGCACGTGTGCGGCCCAGAACGTCTAAGGGCATCACATACCTGCTATTGCCTCAAACTTCCGCAGCCTAAAAAGTTGTAGTCCCTCTAATAAGCTGGTATCGAAGGGATACCTCTGCATAGCTAGTTAGAAGGCTGAGGTCTCATTCGTTAACAGAATTAACCAGATAAATCGCTCCAACAAATCAGAACGGCCATGCACCACGACCCATAGAATCAAGAAAGAGCTCTCGGTCTATCAATCCTTACTATGTCTGGACATGGTAAGTTTGCCTTTGTTGAGTTAAATTAATCCGCAGGCTCCACTCCTGGTGATGCCCTTGTCATGACCCAGGGGTACCCCCGAGACGTAACACGACATACTCGACCTCGAAGGGGTCTCATACAAGCCCTTAGCATAATCATAGACATAAGAACATAGGAAAATAGTGCGGAATTTAAAACTTTTCTTTACAATCGAAGACTTTTATAAAATGAGAGAGAATCTATAACACAATGTCTCAAACTATCTATAACACTTGAATAAAACTCCTGAATACAATATTAGGGGCACGACCCTTACAAAAATGTCTAAAGCATAAAAGAAAGACATAAAGGACATATGGTCAAGCCCTCGAATACTATGAGGACTCACATATTTTCTTCTTTTTGATCTACTATAGTCCTAGCCACGAGGATGGAATCCAATATCTCCAAACCCTACACTTATAGAAAATGTAGAAATATGGGGTTAACAGAAAAAGTACCAAGTATGGAAGCCATGCATAAAAATCCTTAAAACATGCATAAAAGAGACATTTTATTTGAAACCATATGCCACTTTTGAACATCATCTTCGAAATAGTTTGAGAATGTATCTCATAAGACAAATCATGCACAAGTGTATATAAGTTTTGAGTTAAACTAAGGAGATTACACTCGGAAAACGAATAAAAGAATTGAGGTTCTTGTTGGACTTTATAAAGCTAGCAGGTATAACTTACTTGCTTAGCTCAAATGGGCTAGGTAGATGGGAAATATTAGTTCAAGCATTAGTGGGCTCACTTGAGGCCCAAATTAAATAAAAAGGAAAAGGGAATGGAGATGAGGCCTTACACCAATCTGTCCAAGTCCAACTACTTGAGCCCAATAAAGACTAAGGCCCAAATTAAGGGTATAATTCTGACCCATGGCTTAATATTAGAAAGGGGAAAGATTGTAGCCCAAGATGAGTACATAAAGGGCCCATTTTGTGTATATATATTTCCAAGCAGGTGCATCACCTACTTGGACCAATTTGACAAATTAGTGGGTGATATTAAAACTTAAGAGGTGGGGAAAAGTAAGACCTTTATAATCCCCAAGTTGTTGGCCATTTCCTCACTTTTAAGAATAGATAAAAATCATATTTCTCTCTAAGATTCTCCTCTCTCTTTCAAAGCATAGCAGCAGCCACAAGTTTCCTAGGGTTCTTGGATAAACCCAAGCCCTTGCAAGGTAAGATTAGTGGAATTACTAATGGATTTAGCCTATTTCTCTCATGGAATGCTAGATAAACATGTTAATTGGTTAAGAACAAGTAGAGGACTGAATCTGTCAAAAGTTTAATTGCTCACTTTCCTTTGTTATTGAGAGGCTTTTCTCTTTTTGTTTGGCCTATGTGAAGGGAAGCTCAAGTTATTGAAGAGTTAAAATTAAAAGAAAAACGAGTTATAAGAATTAAGGTAAAGTGACTGCCCTCTCTTTATCTTCCTTAAACACGAGTCTAAGTATGATATTTTAGGTGTATTATCGATAAGAACTCGTGGAATGATGATGGGAAACTCTGGTTTCACATGCTCTATTGTATGTTGGATTGTTAGGAATGTTTTTGGGACATGTTGATGTATAAACATATTGGGGACAACTTGGTTGATATCTGTAAAGGGTGTAAATTGCTGATATTAAAATATAGTTGTGTAGCGTACAAATGCAATAAAAGAAGGCGGGGATTGAAAGAACAACATTAGTTTGGTAATTACGGGTTTGCTGCCCAAGCATTATTGTTGGGTGAGATTGGACTGCCTAAGCATGTTTAGTAACTACTAATACTAGTTTATCACCTACTCTATTGTAGATAAGTATTTGAAAAGAAAGGAAGGTACTTCAAGGTAACTACAAGGTGGTACAACAAGGTATGTAAGGCTTTTCGATTTCCTACTAATTGGCATGAAATCTAGACTCGTCCGATACATAGAGGCAGCCTACCAGCTCTAACACGACTTATGACCTTGTTCTCACTCTTTAACATGTCTGCACGTTCCAATACATGTTCATTGTCAAATCTGTACATATACATTGAATACCCTGCATGAGTTCTCCTTTTAACTAAATAAGGTCCATATGTTATTTCAGCTCCTATGCATTTCACTAATTGTGTAACTACTCTCTACTTTGTTGTTCTTGCATTAGATGATTATTACATGTCACTTGTTGACTACATAGTCCCATACCTCAAATAAGCTATGACCACCAAAAGAATAATCTCAAATGTTAATGGAAAAATATTAAATGAATCTGCTTATTGATGGGTGGTATCCCAGGGGTGGAAGAATCACCTAGCATGGGTCGATCCCAGTATTACGGGTGGTATCCCAGGGGTTAAAGGAAAGCCTAGCATGGGTCGATCCCGATTTATATATCTACCACTGATCAGCTGGTCATTTGTATTATATGATGTGCACAGAGTCTAAAGTAAAGAATGATAAAGTAAAGAAAAGAATGTAAAGTACCTGATTCCATAATATGAGAAAAGGTGGTTTTGTATTCTTACATTGGTATATGATTTCATTTGAGTTCTTATTTCACATACAGTACTTTATGCCTTATATACTCAGTACATTCTCCCTAACGGCTCTCTCGGGGACCTGCAATTCATGTTGTAGGTACAAGAGCTAGTAGATCTCCTCAGTAGGAGAACAGGACATCCAGTGGCTATTGGTGAGCTCCAGGTTGATTAGGGGCTTTCCGAGTCTATAGCATGTATATTGGTATTATATAGTAGCTGAGTGTAAGGCGGGGTCTGTCCCGACCTTAACCCCATAATGTTTTATCATTTAGAGGCTTTGTAGACTATGTATAGTGAAGTGTGGTTGTGCCTCGTGTCTTAGACATCATGGTCCCAACGGCCAAGTCATGTGCACTTTCTTTTGGCTTGTTAATACTATCTACTTTCATGAAAACATGTTATCCACTATGGCAAAACCTTTAAATGTTTATAGATAGAGGATGATTACAGGTTGGTCCTCTCGAGCCTTCTCAGCAACGGGTGCCGGTCCACCTTAATGGGATTTTGGGCGTGACAAAAGTGGTATCAGAGCAGGTCATCCTAGGCAGTCTACAAAGCCGTGTCTATGTAGAGTCTTGCTTATGGATATGTTGTGCACCACATTTATAAGCAGGAGGCTACGTGGCATGTAGGAGTTGTCCCTTTCCTTTCATTCTTTAGATTGTGCCATAGCACCAAATGTTTTAGGTGGACCATGCTTAACCGCAGAAAAGGAAAAGTAAAAACAAAGGAAAGCAAGTAAAAGTGGCGGCTGGAGAGACCAGCCAGACTACCCCAGGTGAGTCCCAAGATGAGTCTTCATCACAAACATTCCCAACTCCTCCACTTCCTAAAGAGTTGAGAAGGGATGGAGTTCCCCTAGAACCACCTACATATGCTACCATGTAAGATTTGAGGAATGCGGTTCAATTATTGACTCGTATAGTTGCTGGCCAAGGTTAAAGGCAAGAAGGCCCAGTTGCGAGTATTGGTGGTGCAGATAGGGCAACTAGCGCGCGGATACGTGATTTCCTTAATTTGGACCCTCCATCATTCACCGGGTCAGATCCTAATGAAGATCTGCAAGACTTTATTGATTAAATCCAACGAACTTTGGATGTTATTCATGTGAGTGGTAAAGAAGCTGTTGAGCTAGCAACATATAGATTAAAGGGTGTGGCTATATTATGGTATGAAACTTGGAAGCAATCTAAGAGTACAGATGCACCTCCAGCTACTTGGAAAGAATTTAAAAGGGCATTTCTTGATCATTATTTGCCATTGGAGATTTGAGAGGCCCACGCAGATCAGTTCTTAAATCTTCACTAAGGGGGTATGAGAGTGAGAGAGTACAGTCTTCAATTTAATTCCTTGTCCAGGTATGGTCCCAATGTAGTTGCTACTATGGAGGATAGAGTTCATCGATATGTGGATAGATTAGATTCATATCTGGTTAGAGATTGTACTATTGCTTCTTTAAATAAAGACATGGAATATAGCAAGGATGCAAGTTTTTGCACAGAAATTGGAGGATCAAAAGCAGAGAAGAAGGGCACAAGAGACAGAAAGGGGGCAGTCCAAGAGGGCTAGGTCTACTGGGCAGTTTACACCACCTCAAGGTGAGTTTAAGCCTTGGTGTTCTAATAGACCAGCTAGGCCGTCATTTCCCTACTCTACAACTAGCGCTCCACCCCAATTTCAAGGGCCGAGAGGCAATCAGTTTAGGCAAAAGAGTGAGAGCCAAGGTTCACGGACAGCAGGATATCCAGGGCAGGGCAGTACAAGCCAATCAATGCCTCCTAGGCAACCTTGTAAAAAATGTGGGAGGATTTATCTAGGTATATGTCGTATTGGAACAGATGCCTGTTATTGGTGTGGTATGCCAGGGCACCTAATGCGAGATTGCCCTAAAAGGCGCATGGGTGATATAGCACAACCTACTAGATCAACTATTGCATCGTCATCATCGGTGCCTCTTTTAGGTAGAGGTCTACAGGTTCCTACATGTCATGGTAGAGGTGTTAGAGGAGCAGCTAGTTCTAGCAGAGTCCAAAATCGTACATATGCTCTAGGGAGTCGACAGAACTTGGAGGCTTCACCTGACGTAGTAACAGGTACATTGTTCATCTTTTCACATAATGTATATGCATTAATTGATCCTGGTTCCACACTATCATATATCACTCCACTAGTTGCTGGGAAGCTTAAAAGAACACCAAAATTATTGAATAAACCATTTGAAGTATCTACACCAACCGGTGAGTCTATTATAGCAAAAAGGGTCTATTGTAACTGCATAGTAACTGTTTGTGATCGTGATACATTGGCTGACCTAATTGAACTATAAATGGTTGAATTTGATGTTATAATGGGTATGGATTGGTTGGCTTCTTGTTATGCCACGGTGGATTGCCGAACTAAGAGTGCACTTTCACTTTCCAAACGAGGCAATCCTTGAATGGAAAGGCAATGTTGCAGCGCCAAGGGGTAAGTTTATTTCTTATTTGAAGGCGAGGAACATGATGTCAAAAGGGTATATATGTCATCTAGTTAGAGTGAGAAATGTGGAGGCAGAACCACCGACTCTTTAATCTCTTCCGGTAGTAAATGAATTTATTGATGTGTTTCCTGAAGAGCTTCCAGGTTTACCCCCAAAACGAGAAGTAGAGTTTGGTTTCGATTTAATTCCAGGCACTCAACCTATCTCTATTCCTCCGTATAGAATGGCCTCGGCAGAATTACGTGAATTAAAGGAACAATTAGAGGACTTGTTAGAAAAGGGGTTTATAAGGCCTAGTGTGTCCCCATGTGGTGCACTAGTGTTATTTGTACATAAGAAGGACGGCACATTGAGAATGTGTATCGACTACCGACAATTGAATAGAGTCACAATTAAGAATAAATATTCCCTCCCTAGAATTGATGATTTGTTTGATCAGTTACAAGGTACCAAGTGCTTTTCAAAAATTGACTTGAGATCAGGTTATTACCAAGTGAGGGTGAAGGAGAAGGATATACCTAAGACAGCTTTACGAACACGGTATGGTCATTTCGAATTTCTCATTATGTTATTTAGGCCAACAAATGCACCGGCAATTTTTATGGATTTGATGAATAGGGTGTTCAAGCCATTCTTGGATGTATTTGTGATAGTATTTATAGATGATATCTTGGTGTATTCAAGATCAAAAGAGGACCATGCAAATCACTTATGACAGGTATTACAAGTTCTTCGTGATCGGCGATTGTATGCCAAGCTCTCCAAATGTGAATTTTGGTTAAAATCAGTGGCGTTCTTGGGTCATATTGTATCTGATAAAGAAATAAGGGTTGATTCACAAAAGATAGAGGCCGTGAAAGACTGGCCAAGACCAACAACACCCATAGAGGTTCGTAGCTTCCTAGGGTTGGCAGGTTATTATAGAAGGTTCGTTGAAGGATTTTCTTCTATTTTTGCACCTTTAACTAAGCTAACACACAAGGCATCTAAGTTTCAGTGGAATGATGCATGTGAAAGAAGCTTACAAGAGTTGAAAAGTAGGCTAACTTTCGCACCTGTATTAGTACTTCCGGAAGTCACAGAGGGGTATGCAGTATATTGTGATGCTTCAGGGGTTGGTTTAGGATGTGTACTCACGCAGCATGGTAGAGTAATAGCTTATGCCTCAAGACAACTGCGGCCACATGAGAGAAACTACCCAACACATGATCTTCAAATAGAAGCGGTTGTATTTTCTTTAAAGATATGGCGCCACTATTTATATGGGGTTCACGTTGACATATATACAGACCATAAAAGTTTGCAATGCATCTTCAAGCAGAAGGATCTGAATTTGAGGCAGCGAAGATGGTTAGAGTTAATAAAAGATTATGACGTTGATATACTATACCATCCAGGGAAAAGCAAACGTAGTAGCCGATGCTCTCAGTCGCAAGAAAATATCAAGTATTAATGAGCAAACCGTGGAAAAAGAAGGGATGGCGAAGGATCTACGTCAACTAGCTAGTTTGGGAGTTCATCTTCTTGAAACCCCAAAAGAAGGGATTGTAGTGCATAATGCAACAGAATCTTCATTAGTAGTTGAGGTGAAAGAGAAGAAATTCAAAGATCCTACTCTACAACGACTTAAGGAGAAGGTAAATCAAGGTACAACAAAGCAATTTGAGCTTACACAAGATAGAGTACTTTGTTGTCAAAACAGATTGTGTGTACCTAATGTTAATGGGCTAAGAAGGAGGATAATGACAGAAACACATCATTCAAGATATTCCATCCATCCGAGATCAACTAAAATGTACCATGACTTGAAATGAGTGTATTGGTGGGGGGGACATTAAGAAGGACATTGCAGAATTTGTGGCTCAATTTCCAAACTGCCAGCGAGTCAAATTAGACCACCAAAAGCCGGGAGGTTATATGCAGTGTATGGAGCTTCCAACTTGGAAGTGGGACATGATCAACATGGATTTTGTCACTGGTTTGCCTAGCTCGTTTCGTAAGTTTGACTCCATATGGGTAATAGTTTATAGACTCACCAAGTCAGTACATTTCTT
Organism: Solanum gracilifrons; assembly: GCA_029582605.1. Lineage (NCBI taxonomy): Eukaryota > Viridiplantae > Streptophyta > Magnoliopsida > Solanales > Solanaceae > Solanum > Solanum gracilifrons. Next base: position 23,767 of record JAJOOH010001480.1, read on the forward strand.
GCCAGTTAAGACTCATTATACAACTGAAGAGTATGCGAAGTTATATATTAAGGAGATAGTTCGGCTACACGGGGTTCCAATCTCTATTATATCTGATTGAGGAGCTCAATTCACTGCAAAGTTTTGGAAATCATTCCAAAAGAGTTTGGGAACACAAGTGAATTTAAGTACAACCTTCCACCCTCAAACGGATAGTCAAGCAGAACGCACAATCCAAACACTTGAGGATATGCTTCGAGCTTGTGTCTTAGACTTCAAAGGTAGCTGGGATGATCATTTACCACTTATTGAGTTTGCCTATAATAATAGTTATCATTCTAGTATCAAAATGGCACCTTATGAAGCTTTATATGGAAGGAAATGCAGATCACCAATTGGCTAGTTTGAAGTAGGCGAAACTGCTTTATTTGGACCAGACCTTGTTCTTCAAGCTATGGAAAAAGTTAAGGTGATACACCAACGGCTAGCAATAGCTCAAAGTCGACACAAATCATATGCAGATGTTAGAAGAAGAGGATTAGATTTTTCTATAGGAGATTGGGTGTTCTTGAAAGTATCGCCAATGAAAGGGGTAATGAGATTTGGTAAAAAGGGAAAGTTGAGTCCATGCTACGTAGGGCCATATAAGATTATTCGAAGAGTTGGCCAAGTTACATATGAGTTAGAGCTACCTTAGGAGCTTTCAACAGTTCATTCGATGTTTCATGTCTCAATGCTTCAGAAGTGCGTAGGTGACCTATCATATATCACTCCTATTGAAGATGTACAAGTTACAGGGGATCTCACCTATGAAGAAGTACCTATTGCTATTCTGGATCATCAAGTTAAAAAGCTAAGAAATAAAGAATGGCCTCAGTAAAGGTGCTTTGGAGGAACCAACAAGTGGAAGAAGTAATGTGGGAAACTGAGGAAGCAATGAAATCCAAGTACCCTTATTTATTTGAACCTAAAGGGGAAATCCAAGGTGCAGAATGGGGGCATTAATAGGTACGCATGAAAGGGTATTTCATATGTGGTTAACAGTTGATTTAAACCAAGGTTTGAAGGTACGCATGAAAGGGTATTTCATATGTGGTTAACAGTTGATTTGAACCAAGGTTTGAACTTATTTAAGCAATTTGATTATGCTAGCATTCGAGGACAAATGTTCCTAAGGGGGGAAGGATGTAATACCCCGTATTTTACGTGTACAAGTGCTACACATATGGAACTTGATTTAGCTTGGTGGTATAAGTAATGAACTTGATTTCCTAGATGAATGGTGACAATAAAGAAGCTATAAGGGTAACTCCCGTACATTGCAATATTGCACGATATAGTGAACGTCAAATTTTAGAAGTATTTAAATTATGGATCGAAAGGCTATATGTAAGTCTAAAAGTTAAGGTGATCAAGTGTATATAAGTTTTGAGTTAAACTAAGGAGATTACGCTCGGAAACGAATAAAAGATTTGAGGTGCTTGTTGGACTTTATAAAGCTAGCAGGTGTCACTTACTTGCTTAGCTCAAATGGGCTAGGTAGATGGGAAAGATTAGTTCATGCATTAGTGGGCTCACTTGAGGCCCAAATTAATAAAAAGGAAAAGGGAATAGAGACGAGGCCTCACACTAATCTGTCTAAGTCCAACTACTTGAGCCCAATAAAGACTAAGGCCCAAATTAAGGGTATAATTCTGACCCATAGCTTAATATTAGAAAGGCGAAAGATTGCAGCCCAAGATGAGTACATAAAGGGCCCATTTTGTGTATAGATAATTCCAAGCAGGTGCATCACCTACTTGGACCAATTTGACAAATTAGTGGCTGATATTAAAACTTAAGAGGTGGGGAAAAGTAAGACCTTTATAATCCCCAAGTTGCTGGCCATTTCCTCACTTTTAAGAATAGATAAAAATCAAATTTCTCTCTAAGCTTCTCCTCTCTCTTTCAAAGCAGAGCAGCAGCCACAAGTTTCCTAGGGTTCTTCGATAAACCCAAGCCCTTGCAAGGTAAGATAAGTGGAATTACTAATGGATTTAGCCTAATTCTCTCACGGAATGCTAGATAAACATGTTAATTAGTTAAGAACAAGTAGAGGACTGAATCTGTCAAAAGTTTAATTGCTCACTTTCCTTTGTTATTGAGAGGCTTTTCTCTTTTTGTTTGGCCTATGTGAAGGGAAGCTCAAGTTATTGAAGAGTTAAAATTAAAAGAAAAACGATTTATAAGAATAAAGGTAAAGTGACTGCCCTATCTTTGTCTTCCTTAAACACGAGTCTAAGTATGATATTTTAAGTGTATTGTTGATAAGAACTCGTGGGATGATGATGGGAAACTATGGTTTCACGTCCTCTATTGTATGTTGGATCGTTAGGACTGTTTTTAGAAGAGGTTGATGTATAAACATATTGGGGACAACTTGGTTGATATCTGTAAAGGTTGTAAATTACTGATGTTGAAATATAGTTGCGTAGTGTACAAATGCAATAAAAGAAGGCGGGGATTGAAATAACAACCTTAGTTTGGTAATTGCAGGTTTGCTGCTCAAGTATTATTATTGAGTGAGATTGGACTGCCTAAGCATGTTTAGTAACTACTTAATACTAGTTTATCACCTACTTTATTGTAGATAAGTATTTGAAAAGAAAGGAAGGTACTTCAAAGTAACTACAAGGTGGTACAGCAAGGTATGTAAGGCTTTTCGATTTCCTACTAATTGGCATGAAATCTAGACTCGTCCTCGACACATAGAGGCAGCCTACCAGTTCCAACACGACTTATGACCTTGTTCTCACTCTTTAACATGTCTGCACATTCCAATACATGTTCATTGTCAAATCTGTACATATACATTGAATACCCTGCATGAGTTCTTCTTTTAACTAAATAAGGTCCATATGTTATTTCAGCTCTTATGCATTTCACTAATTGTGTAACTACTCTCTACTTTGTTGTTCTTGCATTATATGATTATTACATGTCACTTGTTTACTACATAGTCCCACAACTCAAAAATGTTATGACCACCAAAAGTATCATCTCAAATGTTAATGGAAAGATATTAAATGAATCTGCTTATTGATGGGTGGTATCCCAGGGGTGGAAGAATCACCTAGCATGGGTCGATCCCAGTATTACGGGTGGTATCCCAGGGGTTAAAGGAAAGCCTAGCATGGGTCGATCCCGATTTTTATGTCTACCACTGTTCAGCTGGTCATTTGTATTATATGATGTGTACAGAGTGTAAAGTAAAGAATGATAAAGTAAAGAAAAGAATGTAAAGTACCTGATTCCATAATACGAGAAAAGGTGGTCTTGTATTCTTACATTGGTATATGATTTCATTTGAGTTCTTATTTCACATACAGTACTTTATTCCTTACATACTCAGTACATTCTCCCGTACTGACGTCTCTCTCGGGGGACCTGCAATTCATGTTGCAGGTACAAGAGCTAGTAGATCTCCCCAGTAGTAGAACATGACATCCAGCGGCTATTGGTGAGCTCCAGGTTGATTTGGGGCTTTCCGAGTTTATAGCATGTATTTTGGTATTGTATAGTAGCTGAGTGTAAGGCGGGGTCTGTCCCAACCTTAACCCCATAATGTTTTATCATTTAGAGGCTTTGTAGACTATGTATAGTGAAATGTGGTTCTGCCTCGTGTCTTAGACATCATGGTCCCAACGGCCAAGTCATGTGCACTTTCTTTTGGCTTGTTAATACTGTCTACTTTCATGAAGACATGTTATCCACTATGGCAGCACCTTTAAATGTTCATAGATAGAGCATGATTACAGGTTGGTCCTCCCGAGCCTTCTCGGCAACTTGTGCCGGTCCGCCTTAATGGGATTTTGGGCATGACATCATCATAATCACATGCATAGTCTCCAACACAACATAATGCATACTACAATCTTCACAAGACATAGCTCACATACATAATTCAATACCAAGATCATCTCATCATAATAGAATCATCATATAAGTAACCTTAAGATCTACTTTTTCAATGCATAGATAGGATCCCATAATCCTATCTACACTAAGTATCACTTCTAGGACACCATGATCATGCATAACATACCTTGACCTTATCCATAGCCAACACTCATAGACAAGGAGACATTCATGTTCATATCTTGTAGTAAGTAAAGTCACTCACAGAAATAATCCATATCATGCATACATAAGGTCATATATCTTCATAGCATAAGGAAACCTCACCACAACCCCCTTATAACTCTACTTGTGCAATGTTTAAGTGAAGTCCCATTACCCCACTCACACAGTAAAGATCATTAAGAAGTCAAAAGTATAGTCCATGTTCATATTCATATAAAGCATACATTAACTCATAATCATCATGTCATAAGAGAACATACCACAACCACTCTCAAAAGCCCACTTGTGCCATGCATGAATTAAGTCCCATACCCCCATCCACACTAACTAGAACTTCTAGATGAACAATAGAACATAACTCATGTTCTTGTTATAATTCATGTTTTTATAATATAGGAAAATTTAGCCTTAACCGACATAGACCATGTGAGCTACATGGAATCCAGTGTTCTACCCCACACCGAAAAGAGGTGTCCAACTTTCCTAAAGTAGAATGTACATAATAGCTTTTAGGTGGATCCACTAGTTATATACCTATGTGGGCTCATAGTTAAGGGATACAGAGATTGCTACTAGAAACCCGGACTACTAGCGTAAGAGGTTTCTATCTCATGAGACACCGTATTGGGAACCCAACTACTAGCGTGAAGGAACCCATCTCATACTCCTATCCACTGGGTGCTAAGCATAATTCCCTTTAGAAGTCATCTTAAGTCTTTACTTAAGTTTATGTTCATGGAAGAATGCACTAGGCACTCAAACCAACATAATATCATAATAGCTCATAGATTCATTAGGTGAGACTGTCCTTTAAACCTTAGAATCATCAATATGTGAGTAAACCTTTCACATCATATTCATAGTGCGTTCATGAGAATAGCCTTTCAATCAACACAACAACATAATCATAGTCCTATACAATTCATACATAAACATGTGTAAGGGTAAGGGGAGAATGACATTTCAACAATTACCACAATTACACAATAGTGGTAGGATCTTCACTTTCTAAGTGAATCATAAGCAACACCTTAGTCACATCAAAGTCATATTCATGCGTGTGTGTGTGATTGACCTTCCAATGACACAACAACAACACTATCATAATAGACACTTTGTACTAAAAGTATTCATAAACATGCACATAATATCATAATCATGCATACACCTCATATCTTTCATTCAAGGGTCATATTGAGTCAACACATCTAGCATTGATTACATAAAATATAGATACAACCATGACTCAAGTAGTCCATTCATTTTATGCATAAACTCATGTGATCAAACTATAGGTCACGTGGGTGAAGTCTTCTCACAATAGTTCCATATACAATTCAACATACACAATGGCTTCCATCTTGGACCCTTAACACCCTTACCTTATTTATTTTAGCTCTTTACCCTTAAGCCCTAGGAGTCATCTTCATGTTACAAGCCTTACTCTCAAGAAATGCCTCACATGATCATCATGTATACCTAATTCTCAAGGTAACCTAACCACATGCCTCATTGTTGATCAATTATAGTCATATAGGAACATATAAACTCAATCTCAATTCTACACAACCATGATCCATCATATAAGCCCTAATCAATTTGTTCATGTCCCCAAGCTTTACTCATAAACAATTCATGTCTAGGTGATCTAATCTAAGGTAATTTATCAAGAAGTCCACCAATCTTAGAAGGTCACATCTAAACCCTCAATTTGACTATTTCATGACATAACCCTAAACTATATCAATTTCATCTTAGAGTCTTAGGTTGATCAAGTATACATGTATAATTACACTAAAATCATGCAATCTCATCATAATCTAATCACATCCAATAAATTGGACCAACTTGCAACAACATTCATAATGTAAGAAAGAACCATAGCTAGGATTGGGGGACTCATGGATTCTTGAAGAATTCTTGTCTAAAATCATATAAAATCAGTAATACGTTCATAAAAAAACATAATTCAACCTTTAAAAGAAACTTTAAAAGGAATCCATGGTGTTGAGTTGAAACCCTAGCTATTTGGGTTTTCTAGATTTGATATAAAAGCTTTTGAAAGGGCTCCTTGGGTGATAGCTACCCAAGGATGAAAACTTCCATACCTTAGGTGTAGAATCCAACCAAATTTGTATAAAAAAACTCCCATCTTCAAGCTCTAACTTGGTCTTCTTCTTTGTTCTTCGATGGAGGTTCTAGAGAGAAGATTTTTTTGGAGAGAGAGGTGGCTGGGATTTGATTTGGAGTCTTGGGTTATATTGAATTAATGATGTGTTTAATGACATAAAATACTTTATATATATAAATACTATATTAAACAACCCCTACCTAAAATAATTAAAATAGGAATTAATAGGAAACTACTTACCTCGGCCGAATTGGAGGCAGCATGTGCAGGTGCCATCCACGCCCATGGACGGACCGTGGTGACTTGACGCTCCGTCCTGTAGGTCCGTTGATGGTGGCTGCAACTCCTCACCTTGGGCCTTGACCTACGCCCCATGACCTAGGGGCACGGATGGACGTACACCCAGTAGGTACCATCAGTAGGTCACCACAATTTTGGCAGCTTTTTGGTTCTAGGCCGCCTTGGGGGTTTAGACTTTAGGGTCCCCCTCAAGGACCCTTGGTTGGTCTTTGGGGGTCTTACCTTGAAGTTTAACCCCTAGACTCCTCAAACTAGGATCGAGGAATCATTTTACACTTACAAACCTCCCACCAAACTAAAAAGCAAACTCGTTAGGCTATAGTTTCACTTACTAGTTTCTGTTAGGCTCTAGCTTTGTGTTACTAGTTTTCCGGGTTGTTACATTATCTCTCCCTTAGGAACATTCATCCT
>JAJOOH010001481.1:0-20890 GCA_029582605.1 Solanum gracilifrons
CCCCCCCCCCCCCCCCTTCCCTGCCAACAAGGGTTATGGTGGTGGTAAGTACTCCTTCATCCTTAACTAGAGATCTCGAGTTTGAGTCACCCTGATACAGAGTTGCCTTTGTTAGGTACCCCCAATATGAGGCTTCTTGGTGTGAATCCGAATTTACTCCAATTCCAATGTGAGTATAGACCAACCTCAGTTATCACATATTTGTATCCTCTACCTACCCCCATCTTGGATGAGATAAGCAAAGGTTTTAAGACAAAAATATTCATTTATAACAAAATCGATAAAATTCCTGATCGCATCGTCGCTTGAGTGAAGGACCATCACTTAGGACCTCATAACATGGCCAAAATTTGAGCTCACTGGTTAAGTGTGACGCACACTTGTGACGGGCTGACATTATGGTCATCACTCACTATCAGGATGGAGGATGTTTAGTAAATCAATCATAACTTTTTATTTCAACTTGGGATTAATGAACAATTAGTGGAGTTGGAAAGAAGACTTATAGACTTTTAACTTGATTGGTTGAGGGTCACCTAACACTTCATATTCTAAGAGAATGGACGTTTGAAGTTGATCCGTAACACCCCGAAAATTTCTAAGCTAATGCCTGAACCATTCTTCATTTGTGCATAAGGTTGTATCGGGTGATCCATAAATTGCTCATATGTGTAAAGTTCAATTCTTTAGTTTGGTGTTGGATTTGGATATGAATTAAGGCCACTAGAATCGCCTAGCACAGAGTTGAGTTGAAAGCTTCCTTACCGAGTAAGTTTTGATGTAAAATTCTACTTAAGTTAACTTCAAATGATCATATCTCTCAGCACATAATGAATTATGTGACCCATGACCTACCAAATTGAATTTATTTGAGTCGTCTTTCGAACGACACCAAGTTTGTCTTATTTAGAGTTCGGAGTAAAAAGTTATAACCGTTTTACTAAGGACTATCACATCAGAGTTGCTTGAAGTCAATTCCTACGACTTGTTTCTACGGGCCGTCAAAATTGCGATGACCCGTACTGTCAAGTCGTCAAAAACTTCAGAGAGTCTGATTTTGTGGTTTAATTCCTACAGATCCATTCTACGGGTTGTAGGTTCTACGGGTTGTAGGAACTTCTACGGGTCGTAGTTTGGACTCGTTAAATGGACTTTTGAGCCTGAAAATTGTGTAAAGTATACGGATTGGATCTACAGTCAGTAGGAACTTCTATGGGTCGTAGATTGGACCTGTATAATGAATTTTTGTGTCGAAAAATTCAATATAAATTTTACGGATGAGATTTATGGCCCGTAGAACAAACCACGAACCTTAGATGGATCCGTAGAAGGTTTTCGTCTATTTTTAAGAGGGATATTTTAGTCTTTTTCCACCCCTTCTATGCCTAAACCCCAACTTTTTTACACCTAGTTAAGGGTTTAGAAAATGTTAATGAAATCTTGTACGTTCATTAACACTTCAAGTCTTTAGAGCAAGGTTCCAAGAGGAGAAAAGCTAGGGTTTCGAGCGTTCTTCAAGCTTTGTTGATTTCGCCAAGAACTTTGTTCTTCCAGGTATGTAAGGCTACTCATAGTGATGGACTGACTTCGTCCTCACGCCCTACATCTACTTTATTTCAGTAAAGAATAATCTAGGGTTACATCCTTAGTTTTGATGATTCTTGAGATGAGTTTCGTCATTGAGTTCTGAGTTCTATTCCTGATTTTTGAGGTTTTATATTTTGTATTAAGAATCTTGAGTTGATTGTTCAGTCTAATTTTCAGCATGAACCCTATTATTGAGTTATTATTGAGTTTTTAATGAGAATCTTTTAACCAAACTCTTATGTCTTAAATTGATTTTGAGAAAGTAAAGATGAGTTTTGAGTTGAGTTAAAAGAACGATTTTGAGTAAAGTATGGGGGACTAATTGATTCCCAAATGTATCAGTTTTACATTGGGAAAGAGAACTTTGATTTTCATAAAGAGTTAAAAGAGTTTCCAGAGATAATTTAGACATTACCTCTTAAAGAGGATCCTTTGAGTTATTACCTCAAATTGAGAAATAGTGTGTTTTATACATTTGAGCATGAGTATAATTTATTGGGAGTAACATTGAACACCGATATGGGGATGATCTTAGACAACTCACATTCCTCATAAACCATGTAGCCCACATGGGTAAAAGATCGTACTTTTTAGACGACTTCTTATTGCTTTTGAGTAGAGCTTTAGTGGATCCACTTAGTTGAGGTGTTCTATACTCTGGCAAGGTATATGATAGTTCTAGCAGTGTGGGTGAGACCTTGTATCATCATGTAGCTCATAGTGATGGTTGTCGGTTTGAGAATCTCCCAAATAAGAGCTACAGAGTAATTTAATGTATTTTTATGTACATCCTTGAGTTGACATCTTTTAATTATGAAGCTTTAAATATTTTATCTCTTAATATTGCTTTATATTGAGTTGAGTTGAGGTGAGTATTCTTTCAGCTAGGGGTGTCAATGGTACGGTTTGGTCGGTTATTTTTTAAAAATTATACCATCCCAATTTTTCGATTATTTTATAATATATAACCAAAGTTAGATTTTTTACAACCATCCCAATCATATCGGTTTCTCTTCGGTATCGGTATGGTTCAGTTAATTTTTGTTTTTTTACTTTTAAAATATCACTTCAAAATATACTACTATTAAAATATTTCTTTCACAAATATCACTTTGAAGACGAAGAAGCACTGTAATTCTTCATCAAGAAGACAAGAATGTAAAATCTTGTTGTTGTATTGTTTGATCTTAAACATTTAATAGGAGTGTTTGCATAGGTTTTGTTGTATTGTTTGATAGAGTATTTATTACAATATCTTTTAATTTTAAACCTAATTAAGTAAAAGGTTAATTAAAGAGCAAAGACGCAAAGATGTCTAGTCACTAAAAGCCTAGGACCTAGGTTATATATATTTAAAAATTATTATAAAATATATTTATATATTAAATTTAACATATTGCTAATATATAAAATATATTTACATACATGTAAGGTTATTCGATTCGGTTCAGGATTTTTTTGGTTTTTTCATAAATTAAAAAGACCATCCCAATTGTTCGGGACGGTTATACACTTAAAATAAAGTCCACGATTTTATTGAAAAAATAACATAAATTGGTTTGGGTAGGTTCGGTCAATTTTTCATATTCTTTTGATACCCATACTTCCAGCCTTATCAGTTCAATTATTTATTCATTCAACTTTATTACATATTCGTACGTTCAATGTACTGATGTTATTCGCAGATACAAGTGTTCAAGATCATTAATAGGTGATTCGTTGAGATTACTTTGCACTTCAGATAACTTGGGTGAGCTTCCTTGCATTCCAGAGGACTTCACTTTTATTTTCTAGTTAATTGTCTTGAGATGTCGTGAGTCTTGTTACGACATCCATCTTGAATTATAGAGGTTTCATAGATAGATAGGGTTGAAGAGTCTCTCAATACTTTCTTTTCCTTTGAGATGTTTTGCAAACTATTATAATTGCATTGAGTATTTTTCAAACACTATGAGCTGAGCATTTTAAAATTTTAATGATTTACTTCTGCTTTAAGCCTTTAAATGCTTGAGTCAGTCTTCCTCTATAGTAGTCAGCCAGGCCAAAGGTTCACTTGGGGACCAACAATGGTTCTCGAGTGTCGGCCATGTCCAGGGTGTAGGCTCGGGGAGTGACATGATTCTTGCATGATTACACGGAAAAAATTAATCGGTAGAAAAATTTTAAACTCGACTTACTGCTAGAAGTCCCTTGTGTTCCTAAACCACATCTGACCCGGTCCAAGCTGATGCACTTACGATGAGAGGTTCAGATCTTTAGCGTAGAGTTTGTGAGGTGTTACAATTAATTAGTAATAGTAATTCTAATAACCCTAAATCATAAGTCTCTATAGATATAATATATGACTCTCGAATCACTATATTACCTCGCGATCTGTGTTAGGGAGCAACACTCACAAATGTACGAGTAAAATCTCCTTACATCCTACCTTCCTCGAATTCCACTTGTGAAATTATATTAATATATCATTATTATTGTATTATCCGATCGAAAATTATACAAATTCAGCACCAAAACTCTAAAAACAAAATCATGAAAATTACAACTTAAAAAGAGTGTCTAAACTTGCGTGATTGAGAAAAAAAATTCCAAGTTGGAATCATGGTATTGCATCAAGTTGTGGACAATATAAGCAAGCAAACAAGTATTCTAGCTATCAATTTACTTTGAACTACTAAATCATAAATATTTCAAAACCCCCCCACCCCCCCAAAAAAAAAAAAATAACAAGTTGAAGGACTCAAAAAAACTCAACCAACCTCAATCACACATTCATATCCTCTTCCTACCCCCATCTTGGATGAGATAAGATTAATGAGATGCTTACACGTGTCACCTCTATTGTGGTGACTTAAAATGTAAGAAGAAAAAGAAAAGAGAAGAATTTCCAACCTTTCATATGTAGATATTAAGTAATTGTATAATGTTATCAAGAACCACATAACATATCAAAACCTTATCATTTCATTATATAAAGGGTAGTGGGCATCAAAAGGTTCACATTGAAGCAAAAAAAAGTGAGTAGTAGAAGAAGCAATATGGCTTCCTCTGTTATTTCCTCTGCAGCTGTTGCTACACGCACCAATGTTACACAAGCTAGCAGCATGGTTGCACCTTTCACTGGTCTCAAATCTGCTGCTACTTTCCCTGTTTCAAGGAAGCAAAACCTTGACATCACTTCCATTGCTAGCAATGGTGGAAGAGTTAGGTGCATGCAGGTAATTAACTCATCGATTTTCGATATATATATATATATATATATATAACATGTAATCTGTCTTATTTCTCGATTCAATTAGCTAAGGGGTTTATAGATTGTTACATGTTATATATGTGTTAGTTACTTACTCTGACTTAATTTATGTGACAGTAGTACTATTTTATTTTAGTTTGCTTGTCTGATCATAATTTGACATAATTTTAAGAAAGTAAAAAAGTTTTTTGAATCTTGTGGTTTTAAACTAAAATTATGTAGAATGTACCAAAATGTCCTTTGATTTTGTGGTTTTAAACATGTCAATTGTCACATGGAAAGTTAGAATTAGATAATTATCAAAAAAGAAAGGGACTTTTTTTTTGAAACCGACTAAAAAGAATAGTAATACAAACAAATTGAAACAGAGGGAGTATATGTTAGTTACTCCCCTTTGAATTTTGATCTAGTTTATGCAATTAGTATTTTTCTTTTTAGTCGGTTTCAAAAGAATGACACATTTTTATATTTAATAGTAATAGTGATTTAAGTTTGAAAATCCTATTTTTCCCCTAATGAGATGATTTATAATCACATAAATATCTATATTTTCTTAGACCATGAATTACAAAAATCTTTCTTTATTCTTAAACTCCATATACAATTAAATACCTCCACATAAATATTAAAATAAGAGAGTATCTTTTAAGTTATTTGATAATTCATAGAAGTTAAAGATTCAATTACTTAACTTATCTTTGATTATATTATACACATGGAAAAGATAAAATGGTGTATCCTACATATAATCTCTACGTTCAAAATTAAAGATGAATTCAGGATCTAGAATCGATGAATTCAAAATATCTCTATCTTATTATGTGTATATACAACTTAATTTTTCCGTAGTTCGAGTTAAAAACAATCCCTTAACTTATCCTAAATCCATGGTAGATTTAAAATTTCAAATTACTAGGTATGGACCACAACCACAACACTTGTGAATATTTTGTGATAATAAGTCTTAAATTTAAACAATATTTACAATAGACACTAGGTGTTATTACATCACGAGTCGTTGCCTATATTGCTTGGATTTTTTTCAAAAATGTTGACAAATGCATGTTAAGTCCTTCAAAATAGTGCATTTTTAGATAATTCGATAAGAGTGTAACAACATTTTCAGAAAGTCGATAACTTTTTTTTTTTGTGGGGGATATGTATATAGGTATGGCCACCAATTAACATGAAGAAGTACGAGACACTCTCATACCTTCCTGATTTGTCTGACGAGCAATTGCTTAAGGAAGTTGAGTACCTATTGAAAAATGGATGGGTTCCTTGCTTGGAATTTGAGACTGAGGTCAATATCTCTTTCTAAATTTTGTCACATTTACTTTCGTTTTATCGGAAAATGACACATTTTTATAATTAGATATGATATATTTTTAATACTTCAATGTGTTGTTTCTTATGTGCAGCACGGATTTGTCTACCGTGAGAACAACAAGTCACCAGGATACTATGATGGAAGGTTAGTAGCGGATTCATAATTTAAAGAATATATTCAATTTACTAGTACTACGAGAATCTTGAAAATTAGTATAAATAACATGATTTGAACTCGTGTATTAAAAAAGAAAAACTCATAAAACTATGTATTCGCTTCACATGCAAGCTAGAAGCGAATACATAGTTTAAATGATTGGTTCAATATAACACAAACTTTTTAGTTACATCATAAATAAAGTTGAAATTCTGAATCCGCAGGTACTGGACCATGTGGAAGTTGCCCATGTTTGGGTGCACTGATGCAACCCAAGTGTTGGCTGAGGTTCAAGAATGTAAGAAGGCATACCCACAAGCATGGATCAGAATCATTGGATTCGACAATGTGCGTCAAGTGCAGTGCATCAGTTTCATTGCCTACAAGCCAGAAGGCTACTAAGTTTCATATTAGGAACAAAATTGTCTTTAGGGACACTTTGTTTTTAAATGCTACTTAGGTTTCTTTTCTATTTTTTCTTAATTCCAACAAACTGTTTATGTTTTCTTAATAATTTACTATTCGGTTTATGTTTTGGATTTATGAGGACCTAATTATATGATGATTTGGTGCTTTGTTTGTAAATTTTGATTCTTGTGGTTTATATGACTTTTGTGTTTTATAATAATATCTTCAATCCTAAATGCAAATGGTCTACAAATTGGAGTAGGGGTAGGAGAAGGAGAAATAAAGGAGGAGAATCGAATCCTCACTAATAAGACAAATGTTCAGATAGTGAGATAGGATTACCCAACTGGAGAATCAAATCCTCACTAACCAACTGAGATATTAAGATTCTTCAATTGATGCTATGATATTGACAAAAGTGTTTTTCAAATTGTTAGTCAAACACAAGTATCTACTCTTCAAAAGTAGATTTTCAACAAAAAAAAAAACACTTTCGCACAAGTTGCTATTCTTCGAAAGTACATTTTCAACTAAAAACACTTGCCAAAAAATAAACGGGCTTTGAAAGCTCGACCAAACAGGCTATTAGTGAAGGATAAGTTTGTCACTCTCAAAGCAAATATCTTTTACTAATGAAGTATCTCAAAAGGTTTTCTTGGCCATAATTGTAGAAACTGGAGATAAAAGGGATAGGATTTTAAATATTTCCAAATGAAATACTCCTACAAGATTTATACTACTTGAGAACACTATCACAAGAAATTTGAAGTTATATGCAACAAATAGATAGGTTAAGGAACTAAAACAACAATAATAAGACATGTGAGACACAAAATATGGTCAGGAGAACCTAATGGTCAATGAAGTGGTTGAGAGTCGTAAGGTCTTATGTTTAAATCTCAACCTAGACAAAAAACACTAGGTGATTCTTCATATCTGTCATAACTTTGGTGGACAAAGTTGCCTAGTACCTATTGCTGATGGGAGATGACAAATATCTCGTGAAATTAGCCAAGGTGCACAAAAGCTGAATCAAACACCACAGTCTTTTAAAAAAAGATTTTAAAAATGTTGGGGAGAAAAACAAAACTTAAATCACCATATTCTATTCCAAAATTTCACATATATACATTATACAATACTACTAGTTTAATTTCAAATATCAAAAATTTGGGGCACCAAAAACAATGGAGTGCATTTACATATGCACCCAAACAAAATTATCACACCTCTCAACCACCTTATTTTCACTGTGCAAAAGAGAGACATCTTTGCACAGTAATATTAAAGCAAAACCATAACTTTGGCCTAAATTCTCCAAAAAATTGTTCTTATTTTCTAGTCGAATATTCTATATACAGAGTTCATAGTCGATATTCCTTTATATACCGTTCAGTAAGGAAGATTTATGCCATAGCAGCCATGCGAGAGTTTAGGCAGTCAAAGCCCTCTACTCTATTTGGTGAGTGAGGTTTCCCGAATCTTGCCCTTGCACACCTTCCTTTACAACTTGATGATGGAGAAGTAGATGGACTTGGCGATGAAGATAAACGGTGTTGCTTTTGATTTGAGAATTGAGCATCATGGATTAATGGATTCATAACCCTGCAAGGCGGTGAACCAGAGAAGAATGGAGGGGATGATGATAAATCTGATGCATATTGTTTTGCAGCTACGCCATCCTGTTAGACCATGAAGATCATTTTGAGAAGTGGCAGGTTGAATCAGTGGAATGTGTTATGACATTTTCCGTAAACAGTAGGCAAGCAACGAAAGAAACACCTATATCCACTATGTTGTTGGGACTCTCCAAATGCCTACACCCGTGTTGGATCCTCCAAAAATGCACTACTTTTGGAAGATCTGACACGCACCCGTCAACATTTTTGAAGAGTCCGAGCAGCATAGCATATACATGTAGACACAGGTAAACTGACAGTTGAATGTGATCAGTAGAAACAAAAATACAGTCGAAATTAACTAAACAAATCTACTAAAGATACCATCATACTACTCCATACAAGTCATATTAATTAAATGCATTTCCCAAACTCACATTTCCAGATTATCATTAAATGACGCAGGAAAGAACAATAACCAACAAATTCAATTTTTACCTACCTTATGCAATTGGTATAAGCTAAAAACATGATTTGAACTGAAGATCTATTACCTTTCTAGTTTTCTGTTCATCTGACGAACTCAAAAACATGCTTTGGGGGATAAATTATGCTTCATTACGAATACATACAAAACCATAATTGTGTTTCCATAAGGCTCCTTTTAGAAATATTTTGCGAAGGCACATCCTCATAAGAGTTCAATATTGAGATGGTTAAAAAGATGATGGATGGAATGATGGGGCCAAGGACTGGGATAAACAGAAAGACAGGAACATTGCAAATATCATTTGATTGGACTCAACTACCCTCAACTTCCAATTTGTCTCATGAAACAGGGTTTAACTACTCTTGCGGATTGAATATTTTCTGTGCAGTTAGACATTACCTTGAAACTTTAAAATCATTTATCGTTTGGTAGCTTGTTAGAGTTATGCAGGGTTTAGTTATTCTACCTTCTATCCTGTGTAAAACAATAATATAGATTCCCTCATAACTTAAACATGTATCAATAATGCGGGTTTCTAAACTGCAAACCAAACAACGTGTTGATTTTATACACTGAATAACTTACCTCCTACCCAGCTACCAAACGTGGTATTACTTATGCAGAATTTAATACTTGCATAATTTGACTCTAAATCAGCTACCAAACGACCCCTTGAGAATCAAAGCTACTTCTAAGAAAAATAATTTAGGTATCAAAACCACCAAGAAGAAGGAGCTCCGGGTTAGCCACCCAAGCAGTGGCGGAACTAGAATTTTGGCTAAGGGGTGTCAAAATATAAAGAAGTGAAATTGCATAGAAGCCAAGGAGTGTCATAAAAAATATTTTTATTCTACCCTCACAATGTAACTTTCCGACGAAGGGGTGTCGGTCGACACCCCTCAACAACATGTGGCTCCGCCACTGCACCCAAGATCCCCTTCTAGTAGGCCAACTACTTGATTGATTATCTTCGTTGAACTACTAAAATCATGTGTCAATTGGCTCCTCTCCATGAGGCTCATACCATAAACAACACTCACATAGCTATTGAGCATCAGAAATGAGAACTGAAACCTGTGGAGTGTGTAAGATCGCAGTATGTAGCTTGGAATTCTACACACTCTGCCAACAATGAGGATATTTTCATATTGACAATATGCAAACATGCTATGATATTTGCGATTATATAGATACATGCAAACCCAACTTACTCAAACAATATGCAAGCAATGACAGAACCAGGATTTTTCATTAAGGGGTTTCAAAAATATGAAGAAGTAAATACACGAAGATGCCAAGGGGATTCAACATCTACTATATAAACAAAGAAAATTATTTCAACCTTGTATATACAATGTAATTTACCACCAAAGGGATTCAAATGAACCTTTTTCCCCCTACCTAGCTCCGCCCCTATTTTGCAAGTTTAGTTACGTAAAGACACTCGTATTAGTCAGTATACATATCACCTTAGCTTCTGAAGCTTTGACAGATAACATGTTGAATTAATTACATGCAGAGAAACTTATATACGATAAGATTCATCCCTAAGTAATTATGTCAATTCCTATAGAAACAACATAGTGATCTAATCAATTAACTTAGTCTGAATCCCAAACTAGATGGAGAATAGCTACACGAATACTCTGTATCCATTATGCTCTATTCATGCCGGATTCAATATTCAAAGATTCATCACAGTTATTCTCTTTCTTCATCATCAGCCGGATCACTACTCGCAACATTGACAGTCATCCTACCACAACCCTCCTCATTTAAAAATCCTCCCTTTTTGAAAAATACAAAAGGAATTAAAACATCCCTATAGATTCACATACAACAACAACATACCCAATATAGTGGAATCTCCTGGGAGAGTAGAGCGTACTCACACTTCACCCCTACCTTGACAGGTAGAGAGATTGTTTCCGATAAACCTCGGGTCAAGGAAAACAATAACACAACATTTATGAAGACATAAGCAATAACAATATCACCATAGACAACAATTAAATAATACAATGGGGTGAATTGATAATCATGAAAAGAAAATCTAACCTCTTTACCAATGAGATAAAAAAGTTCTTCACCCCCTTTTGAAATAAAAACCTCAGCTTGATTTCTTTTCCCACCATCAAAAAAAAAAAGTAAGAACAACCCATTAAACAGAAGATCAACAACATAAATGGGTCATTAAAATCTTGAAAAATAAGATTAGAAATTAAAAAAAAAAAATCACCTTAAAGGAAGGTAGTTGGAATGGGTATTGATATTCCCAGGCCGACGAGGTTCGGGGCAAATAAGTGAACCCATCGGATAAATGGGGCTGTGAATGTGGCTGGAACCCAATTTCAGTCAGCATCAAGGGAACGGCAAAGCCCCATTATACTTTTGATAAACAACTAATTAGTATTTTCTATCTTCCTACAATTATGGCAAATGCCTAGTTTCCTTTAAACTCTAAAAACTCCTTATATACAATGCCTATTACTTTCATTCCATATTTCTAGGACTTATATTTATCTCCATCCTATCATTAGTTTATTAGTTGAGTTGGCAATATATATCTCTTTCTATTTATTTATTTTTTAAAATTATTAAATATTTTTTGGATGATCGTGAGTAGGGTTGTTCATGATTTTGATTAAAAAATCAAACCGAATTACAATCCGAACCAAACCGATTAAAATAACCGATATTTGGTTTGGTTTGATTAGGTTTGGTTTTAAATTTTGAAAACCAATACTATTTGGTTTGGTTTTGGTTTTACTACAAAACAACAACCGAACCGATATAAATATTTTGTTAAATTTTAATTAACTTAAGTCTTTAATTTTATCATTTTTTCATGCCCAACACTTTAGCCCAACTATAACAATCCTTAGTCCAAGTCTATCAAAATCTATTTTAGTCTTTACCGACCCTACTTCAGATAAAATAGTCACACTTTCTCTTAATTGAATCACCTTGTTTGTGTAATGATAACTGTAGTATTGCTTAATTGAACCGACAATAGCTTTTCTGTGGATTGTTCATGTACTAGGTGCTTGTGTCTATCGAGATACGTATATCCTCAAAAACATTATTACTTTCAAACCGAATAAACCAAAAAAACTGAACTAAACCGACAATAACCAAACCGACGGTTATTTTTTTTCATTTGGTTTGGTTTGATTTTAGAAATTTAAAAAACCGACTAGATTGGTTTGATTTTGATTTTAATCAATAACCGATCCAAACCGAACCACGAACACCCCTAATCGTGAGTCTCGTAGGTGGACGTATCAAACATAAATAAGATCTCATATTGACATCTTGATACACTGATTTGCCATAATAATAAATATAGTCAATGTTGATTACTTCGCCGTAGGAAGAGCCGCGTCCTTTTTGCTTGATAGGGGGGTTTCAATTCACCAGCACAGACTAAAAGTGCTCTCCGAACCGTGCTGGATAATCACACATCACACGGCTCTCAAACCCAACCTATGGAGGTTCTGAGCTAGTTTTTGCATACCTCAATTAATTCCACGGGATAACTGTCACCTCCCATTGGATTAGTTGTTACACACCTCAACTAATTCCACAAGATATCTGTGACCTCCCCTAGTAATAAGTATCAGATAACTCTGTCCATCAAAGCTAAGATTGATGAAAATGATCGCCTAATATTTTTTGTCTCCAATTTGTTATTAGTATACATAAGATTAAAAAATAAAATGCTAGTAGTACGTGAATTTTTAAATTATTACTATTAAATTTCCTTGAAATTGTTGGTGAAAATATAATTATAATTGAAAAATAAAATATGGTATCGTATTCTAAAATTATTAAACATAAAAATAATACTTCTTCTAAAATTAATTATTCTTTATCTGTCGTATCAAAGGAACCTTAATAAATAGAGTTTTTTGGTGATAAGATGAGTAACAAGTCCAATGGGACAACACAATAATATCAGTGGAATAGAATGTCGTGTTTCCATATCATTCTGCAATCCATCATGATAAACTTGCCTGTTTTAAATAATGAAAAAAAAACTAAAAGTTAATAAGAGTTTTAATTATTTTTTAAAAGAAAAAAAATAAAGAGAAAAGAGAAAACGAGTCCCTTAATTATTCATTGAATCTTATAATTAGTAAAAAGTTAACATTTTTAGTCACCATCAAATATCATCAAAGTCTATCGGTTAGATGTTAACCTTAGTTTAATTAAGATTTGTCTTTAAAATTTCGATCAGAATCTAGGGGATACTTGTGCCTTATTCTTAAATTATTAAATATTTAACAAATATTAAAAATATTTTTTTTTCACAAATTTAAAAAAAAATTGAAATTGTTTCAATACATATTTAAGTGATTATTTTAAATCTATCTATAAATATAAAGAATAATTTTGTTATTTTCTCTAACTAAGATTTTAAAAAATAAATACAGATAAAGATAAGACCAACCTAGCAGCAAAAAGATCTATAGTCAAGAGGTGAATCCATGCAGATGCTAATGTAATCTCCCTTGAAAACATCTTAGCTATACCAGCCAGCTGAATGACAATACAATGTTAGGATAGTATTTAACTGGTCACGAAATTTAAGAAAAAATTAATATTTAAAAAAAAATATTTTAAAAATGTAGCAAGAGTTATTTTAAATTTTATGATCTTAAATATATTATAAAAATATTTATACGACTATAAGAGCATGTTATTAAAGGCGAAAAGAAAAGGAAAAATTGTATATAATAAACAAGCGATTAATTCAAATTAAATGCTATAAACATAGTTTGATTTAATTGTACCCTATAACAATCTGTTGCTATTTCGCCTCTCTCCTATTGAATCTCGCTCGCCATTCTCGTTCTCTCCCTCGCCTCTCTCGCTTGTTATACAAACGCAAATGTATAAAATGTGTTTGTGTTTGTATAAAGCGAGAGAAAATTGTATATATACATACATTTTTCGTTCCCCTCTCCCAGATATCGCTCGCCAGTCTCCCATATCTCTCTCGCCAGTCTCTCCCTTGCCTCTTTCGCTTATACAAACAGAAATGTATAAATTGTGTTTCTGTTTGTATAAAGCGAGAGAAAATTGTTTATACACATGCAAATACATATATCTTCGTCTTATACACTTATAATTATACAATACAAATATTCCCTTGCCCAGATCTCTTTTGCCTTTCTCTCTTTCTCGCTTTATACAAACATAGATTATACAATTGATATTTTGTATATGTATACCGAAAGATAAACAAATTGTATACAATTGCTTTCTTTTGTATATATATAGCGAAATATACATATTTATATTTGTTATGGAGCACAATTATGCAAATTATAGCTATAACATACAAATATGATTTTTATGTTTGTTATATGTGAAAGTTGCTCAAAAGAAAAACCTAGAAGAATGGAGTTTGATATAAAACGGAACACATGGAAGGTAATAATATACTCATATTCGATGTTTGTATCAATTTAATAAATATCTCTATACTCATATCATTAAATGACACTCCTTTTGTTTTAAGGGAAAATTGTACTCCCTTCATTCCATATTTATTGAATTTTTAAGGTGTTTCACACCTTTTAAGAAAAGTAGATTAAGACATAAATTGAACATAGTTTTCCATTTTTACCCTTATTAATTATTGTCAAATTTATTGAAGTCATCACATTGAAAAATCCAAATGAAGGGTAAAATTGGAAAAACACTCTAAAAGTAGTCTTGAAAACTGAATAATTAAGTTAATTTGAAAAATGAAAAATGCCTAAAAAATTCAATTAATATGGAATGAAGGGAGTATAAAATGGTAAACTATTAATTCAAATTAAATACTATAACCACAGTTTCATTTAATTCTAATCTGTAGCAAACACTTGTCATTCACCTCTCTCCCCAGAAATCTCGCTCGCCACTCCCCATGATCTCGCTCGCCACTCTCCCTCCCCTCTCTCACTTTATACAAACACAAATGTATAAATTGCGTTTGTATTTGTATAAAGCGAGAGAAAATTGTATATACAAATACAAATACATATATTTTCATCACATACACTAATAGTTATACAAATACAGATTTTCCCCAACCAATTCTCCTTTGTCTTTCTCTCTTCTCGCTTTATACAAACATAAATTATACAAATTACAATGTATAATTTGTGTTTTATAAAGCGAGAGAGAGAGATTTGATATACAAATGTTTTATTATGATTCAATTGTATACAAATTCAAATTTTATGCAGATATACAAACACAATCATTGATAACATATACATAGTAGTTACATATATACAATTATCTAGTCGATATACATATACAATCGTTGTGCTTTTATACAAATGAGATGACTGCCTGCGATTTATACAAATCTGGTGCATAGTTTGCTATGGAGCGCAAATAGCAAAACTGTAGCTACAGAGCGCTAATATGATTTTTGTGTTTGCTAAACCTAAAATTTACTATTGTTTTAATTATGTGGCAATATTTGAATTTTAAGAGTCAAATAATTTAATTTTTACTGTGAATTCATGTCAGGAATCTTCAAGTTTTTTGTAACAAAATTTATATATTTTGAAACAACATAGAAAGTACTGTAAGTCAGTCATAAATTCAAAATATAAAAAAAATTACAGTCAGAGATAGATTTATTCGAATCTCAAAATTAAAAGCTACCACATAAATTTAAATAGAATGAGTAATTGATCAATAAATATTCGAGAAAATGGACAAATGACCCCCCAACCTATTACCGGATTTCCAACTACACACTTATTCTCTGTGGGAGTCCTATTACACCCCTGAACTACTTTAAAATGGAATAAATAACCCCTTAAGTACTGAGTTGACATAGATAGTGTATTTCACTCTCTTTAAGAGAGTGAGTTGCCTATTTATTTATTTATTAATTTCCCTTTTTTTTAAATCTTCTTTTTTCTTTCTCTTTATTTCTTCTTATTTATCTATACAATTATACATTTTTCACCATTATCATTGTTGAAGCTTTTTCAATGGAT
Organism: Solanum gracilifrons; assembly: GCA_029582605.1. NCBI lineage: Eukaryota > Viridiplantae > Streptophyta > Magnoliopsida > Solanales > Solanaceae > Solanum > Solanum gracilifrons. The sequence goes on from JAJOOH010001481.1 coordinate 15,857, forward strand.
GTTTGGAATAAAAATTATCAACAACAAATGCATTTAATGAATAAATAATTTTTCAATAAACTTATTTACAACATATCTAACAAATTACTTTTTTTTTTTAAAAAACATACCCATTAATTTTATTTTTTTTAAAGTGATGGATTCAAGAGTAACAAAATCAAAGTGAAGTAATTGTATATTTAAAAAATATTTTCAAACTTAATAAAAGAAACTAAAACAAAACAATTTCTTCTATATTTTAAAAGAAAGATCGTACATGTTCTCTTAAAATCCATGAAGAATCAAAATCAAAAACTCAAATTATAAATTAATCATGAAAATTTTAGAGGGAAAAATAATAAAGAATGGGGAAGAGAGAGAGGTTTCTCAAATTGCTGTTACAAATTGGTCTTCTCATCCGCTATTATTTTAACTTGTCGGCGGAATCTTCAAGGAATGGATCTAATCTCGAATGTTCATGACCTATTTAATGTGTATCTGAAATTGTCTAAGGAAGAAAATCGAACGAAATGTAAAAAAATGTGGAAAATTTGTTGAATTAGTTGGATGAAAGATTTGATTAATTAGGACCGTTATCTTCTAGACTCTAGAGATTTGGAGTAGATGAAAAGGTGAGTTAAATTTTCGTTTTTATAAAATTTTAGAGATATAGAAATTTATTGAGGTAAAAATATGGTGTTTAGTATAGTTAGGGTTGAAGAAATGATTGGGGAAGAAACAAAGAGGAAGGAGGAGATTTTTTTTTTTTAAAAAAAATCATTAAATGGTGAAATACACGTGTCAAGTGCGTGTATTTCACCACAAGATAGATGCCCGGTAATGACATTTCAGGGAGGAAATAATTCCACTTTAAAATAGCTCGGGGGTAATAGGACCCCCGTGAAGTATAAGTGTGTAGTTGGAAATTCGGTTATAGATTGGGGGGTCATTTGGCCATTTTCTCATAAATGTTCTCACCTTAATATATAAGTTGTTCATTAATATGACTGATGTAAACACCGAATATGAATAACTTTTTATCAAGAGAGAGTCAAGAGGCAAATATACCATTTAAGTTACGTGATCGGTTGAACTCAATAACTTTTACTAAAACCTACTCCATCCGTTCAACAACAGTTGTCCACTATACTATTTTGGGATGTCCAACAATACTTGTCCACTTTATGAAATCAATGAATAATTTTACACTTAATTCCTAATTTACCCTTATCAATAATTATAATCATTTCCCTATTATATTTTTCAAAACATTGTATTCATTATATTCAAAGGGTATATAGTAAAATTACCCTTCTATTTATAATTTCTTAAAAAGTGTGCAAAGTCAAAAGTGAACAAATATTATTGGACAGGGGAGTATATAACCAAATTAAAATTTTCATTTAATATGTACAAATAATTTATTCAAAATTTAATAAATTTCAACAATGATAAACTTAAAATTCTGAATCCGTACCTCTGGAATCCAAGATGTATTTGAAGGAAATAATAGTTGTAGTGTATCTGGTGTCCAAGAAAGGTATAAGAGATATGAATATAAAAGTCCAAGCACAATGTAAGGAATGTTGCTTTCCATCACTTTTTGGGTCTGCAATTAGCATATGATAAAATTAAACAACGATATTTATGAGAGAATTAAGCAATTGTCAATACTTTGTTTGGCTTGATTTTTAAAATTATTATTTTTTATATTAAAAGTATTTTTCAAAAAAATTCCATCTCCATATCTCCATAAAATTTGAGAAGGAAGTAGCCAATTTAGGTTGATAATATTTCAAAAAGAGTTTAAATTTTATATACCGCCCGTGTAAGTAATTTTTGAGGAAAAGGGTCTGAAAAATATTTCAATTTTGGCCGAAATTGTTGTTACGATACCAAACTTTATGGAGGACCTTTTACCCCCTGCACTATTTAATAGTGTATTTTAAAGGTATATATGTGCCCATGTGGACACATTACTATTTAAAATGATGCAATATTTATGTTGTCCACGTGGGCACATATATACCTTTAAAATACACTATTAAATAGTGCAGGGGTAAACAGTCATTTCCAAAGTTTGGTACTGTTACAGCAATTTCGGTCAAAGTTCGGATATATTTCAGACTTTTTCCCCTAATTTTTTTATAGATTATTTAAAAGATATTTACAAGTAAATATAAATTTTGATAGGTTATCTGTCGTAATAGAAAAAAGATAATCTAACACTACAAAAATTACTTATAGTGACAATGTTATTATTACTTAAATGTTTTAGAAAACTTACAAATTTTGCTTTAGGTGCCACAACCATAAATACATAAAAGGGAAGAACTGCAATAGTTCCCAATGGGAATACATTATTAACAACTTTAGAACTTGCTAACCCTGCAAAAGAAAGGCACATTATACTTAATTTACTCAAAAATCTCATAATTACTCTCTTAAATTTATTTGTACAAATCAAGAGAATTTATCAATTTCTTTCAATATTATTAGTGTTATTAAATAATTAGTTAAAGTACATTTGATAGTCAAATTTAGATTTTCAAATGGAAATTAGATAGGTTAATTTAGTAAAAAAATAAACCTTTGATAAATATTTTTTTAAGATGAGTGTTAATAGTGGTGGCAAATGGGCGGGTCAAATTTGGACAGGTTGAAAAAGGGTCAATATAGAATGGGTAATAATTCGACTCGTCCATATTTCGTATGGGTAAAATGGATTGAGTACCAAATGGGTAGGGTAAAATACAAATTTACCCATATTTTTATGAATAAATAGTACTCTACTTTAGAACTCAACATGGAGAAAATATTTTAGTCCCTTTTGATAAAAAATGTTGAAAATACTTTATTTAATTTTATTGTATCATAAAAGTAAAAAAGAAAATCCTATAACTTTTTAATATTATTAAATTTATGTAATAACAAGGAGAAAATATTTTTAATTTCAAAGTAAATGAATATTTGCATTTTAGGAGTAAAACATGTTTAATGCACTTTAAACAATATCAATACTAATACATGATTTGCTTACTTTACACCATTATTTGTAATTCAATATAAAATTAAACAAATAAAAAAATATAATTATAATCAACAAAAAAAATATACATTTAATTTTTTATTTTTTTTTGGATGGACAAAGATTTCACCTTTTAAATTATTAAATTATAGAGAGGAATAAGTAGTTTCGTAGAAGAACATAAAAAGGAAGAAAAGTTACAACATTTTTAGTAATATTTTGAATTTTGAGTGAATAAAAGTTGGAAGGTTAGCTCATTTGGCTAATCCATATTTTACCCATAGTTTATCCATATCTATCCATAAATACTCATATTTTTATGTGTTGAATATGAGTATAAACTCATATTTTATCCATATAAAAAATCATTCACCTAACTTATTAAAATATGAACGAATTATTAAAATATGGACTTATTTTACCGATACTAAATATCAAATTAAAATAAGCCAAATAAAATGAAATGGATGAACTACATGCTAACAACCAGAATTTGTTAGAGATTTAATGAAGACAAAAAGTACTCATCACTTATGACAAATTTAAAGTTCAAATATTTATGTAATAGACTTTTTTAAATCTACCCAAATATAAGAGACGACTTTGGGGTTTTTTCAAGTTTCATATCTAAATTATCAAGTGTGTAATTATTTTTTTACCTAAACTATCATTAACTATTTATTAAAACATATTTCAACTATCAGTTAATCTCATTTCCTACTTGAAGTATCATCATCGTTCAGGTAGGAAAAGGAAAGAATTGATAAAAATATATTTAATGAATTAAGGAGGAAAATGATTACATGAAGCAGACACCCTTGAGCTCCTTCTTTGCAAAAGAGTTTTTGGAAGATTTGGACTTGTAATGACTCTTGATCCTCCAAGAAAATATTGTTGCCTTGAAAGAAGAGAGCTATTTGATCCATGAGCAAAAGGGGCAGTTTGGTTCCTCTGCAGCTAGTAGTATAAAATCATTCTAAATTTTAATTAATACATTACTAAATTTTCCAATTATAATATAAATGAGCAAGAAAAGTTAAGTGGTGCCCTCTATTTTCATGTATAGTGAGTTCATTTGTATAATCTTTTACTTTGTTATTTTAATATGCTAAATGTGTGGAGCGAGAATTTTCACTCAAAGGTTCAAAATCTACGATATAAAAGACAGTTCGGTGCATGCAGCATTCTGTAAGGGAAGGACCATATCTAATAGGAGTGTGATACAGACAACTTACCCTAATGTAAAAATTAATAGCTGATCTGTGGCACCAAACTGTAACATATAAGTCACACAACATCAATTTTACCATGCTCTAAGACACCCATCAATATTCATAAAAAAATAAATAACAACCTATCATGATTGTTAAGCTAAAACAACTACATAATAATAAAGATGATTGAGACACCAACCCAAAACAGCAAAGATTAAATCTACTATAAAACAGAGCTTGTAAATGATGTCCCTCAAAGTACAACAACTAGACCAATAGTCATTCAACAAAAATCGGGATGAAATGATAAGTACTTCTTCATTTTTATTCAAAAGTGTGTAATACAGATTTAGTTGAATCCAAAACTTAATCTTTATGTGTTCAACCTCTAAAATTCTAGGGTTGAATCCATTATATTTTAAAAGTCATGAGTTTATAACTGCTACTTATTACAAACTTTATAGATTTTTACACATAAATGTATTCTCCACATAAAATATATTGAGTTCAGATAAGCCTGATGCCATCAGTCTACATCCACATCTCTCTACATAGATACCAAACACCAGATGATATTTTTTTTTTTTAAAAGAAAACTAACTCAATAGTCAATACTCAATAAGAACAAGTTATTGGAGCCTTAAAAAGAGATCCAAATTAGGAGATTTAACGAAAGAATAGTTCAAAATCACAGAGTAATTAAGATATAATATTGTAGTAATGGAGATAGCATACCTTGTGTGAAATTGAAAAGTGGCAAAAACAAGAAGAGAAGGCCATGTTTCAAGTAGAGAACCCGAGAATTTAGAAGAG